>JABFQC010000702.1:0-24207 GCA_022817085.1 Psilanteris sp. ZL-2020
TCTTAATACGATATACTTGTCCATTTAATTAAGTCTATATTAAAGTAAGTATTTTGTGAGGTTGTTCACAAAAATCACTTTAAATATCGTGATCACTTTGATTGAAACAAGATGATTGTCCTCAAAAGACTCATTACAGAAACTTATGTATTTTAAATATATTTTAAATAATTGTTATAATTTACTTCTTTACCCTCTAAATATATAATAAATTTTAAATAAATCAATACTCTACAATATATATAAAAGTAAATTGAAGCATGTAACATTAAAGGCAACTACTGACTATTTGGAAATTTTAATTTGTTATAATACGATATGTTTGAAAATGTTCTATTTAAAAAAAACATGGTTGAGATACAATTGAATCCATGTAAAAATGTAGTATATGAAATTATATGAAAATAGTTTTGTAATAAAAGCTCATATAACTATTATATTCGACTATTTATATACAAATGTATTCAGATTAATAAATATAGTTTATAAGCTAATAACGGTTTCTAAACTATTCTCTGTGCTGTGATTTTCTATTATGTAACACTATGCGTTAACTAATTAAAACAAGATTTAACTTATACATAAATTAGTAAAAGTTTTTATGTAAAACGAATAAATTATATTATTAACAAACTGCATTAAAGGTGCGAATACACTAGCGAGTTTACAAGTCAGTTTATCGGCATTCAAGAAACTTAACAAAAACAAATAAATGCGAAACAGCGATAAATATTTTTTTATCCATAAAATAAGATTCCTTTACAAAAATTATATTTCAATATTTCAAAGGACACAAAATTTCCATCAAATCGCAAATAGTACACGTAAGATACGTACCAATGGTTAAACGAATCACTGAGAACGAGATATTCTAAATTATTTTTTGCGTAAATAAAATAAATGAATGCGAGATATATTTATTTGCAAATACAAGTCCCCTGCAAAATGACAAACTAAATAGTTGAAATTAAAAATATTACGAAAAAATATCACTTGAATTAAACCGACTGACGAGCAATTACAAAGAACGTAATTAGTATTCGATTGAATTATACCCCGCGCTAAAAAATTGATAACATGATAACTAATTAAATATTAGTCTCAAACAAGAAGAGATCGGGTCGGAGTCGCATGCGAATTCAAAGTTTACTCGCAGTTAAAAAGTTTGATATTTCAATTGCAAATGAGATTAACGTGACAAATATTTGATTAATTTTTCGTATAAATCCAATCGAAAGACAGCGTCACGAATTTAATTTTATTAATTGATAACAACAGAGCGGCGCGTTACATTATAATTACGTGAAACCGTAAACTTTGATATTCATTGTCTTGTACCGATGGCCGCTGACATGACACACAGTGCATACAGTGTACTCTACAAAGTGTGTTTTCGCTTAGTCCCCTAAGTTGAACCAGGATAATATAACCCTATTCTGCGAGACACGGCTTCGAATTAATTTGCATTGGAGATAGCAGAACTAGCCTGCGAGTCGGCCATTTAGGTGGGATTGACTCTGAACAAGGCCAACGGCAGAAGAATTAACAATTACTTTGAATCGTCGTGACATCGCGATACACGCATCTATTTTATTAATTAATTAATCGTCCTCGTCTACTCTTTTTATTTCGTCGTTTTCCCCCCCAACGATCATAGCAAGCGACCGAAAATTATTCGATCACGCTCGCAATTATTTTAATCCTCGCTGCGTCGCTTTGTGCGAGCCAAAACGATTGTTAAGCAACCAAATTGCAATACAAATTTATTACAATTTGAACGGAAAGTTTGTTTTGTCCAAATATTAAGCATGGAACTAACTTATTAAAAGCGCACTCAAGTTTTTGTAAAACGATCAGTTTTAGAAAACATAAAAAGCTACTCGGTTCTTTAACTACCAAAGTAGTTAAGTTGAGCAACTGATTACTTGCTCAACTTAGGATCAATTGAACACTCTCCAAATACTTGATCAATAGATATCTTTCTGTAATGATTTACTAACTTCCTTGCAAATGAAGCAAACTGTAAACGATCAAACTTTGATTTTCAAACTTCCGAATCAGAAAAGAAAATAAAAAAAAAAGAAGAAAACAGAAAAAAATAATTACGCGAAATAAGAAGTTCATAACTTATCAAAGAAATTTTCATCAAACTTTAATCTATTTAAATCGAGCGAGGTGCGGCGGGTAAACTTCGTACACGCAATTTACCTAAGACCTATATTTATTGTAAATTTTCTTCGCATATTATAATGGACCTCTGTTAGACATAATTTCCTGTTTCCGCATCACGGGAAAAGCTGCAGTTTCACGGAGAACTGCACACACGAGGTATTCCTACTTGCCTTGGAGAGGATCCTCCTCGAATAGCAATAAACTTGGACCGACGGCGAATAGAATCCGCAAAGAAACGTCTTTGAACTTAACACGGGTCACCTAACTCTGTGGTTTTGAAATTCTCGTATCCATGACGTCTAACCTTATCTTTTCTCGTTTGATTTTACATACGTATTTACATCTTTCGTCAACTTATCTCATTGTTGTACCGCCGATTTATAGTCAACATCGTTCTTTTCACAGTAATAAATAAGACATTTATCGTTAAAGGTATAAAAATAATTGCCAGACGAAGCTGGAATTGAAGTGAATTTAATATTGAAGTGCGCTCCGGTACCAAATGATAAACGCGTGTTTTATGTTTGACGTTGTTTATAATATTTATAAAAAAGTAATTTCAAGGTGTATTATTAATCGTAGTTTTACATAAACGACGTCTTAAAATGCGACGAACATTAACACTTGCAGAGTTTCGTTTATTCATATATTCACAACGCGTGAATATACATTAATTAATTAAATCGGTGTATTTCACTTCTTTGTATTTAGGCAACATTAATTCGATTCTATCCGTTTAACGTCGCTCATATATAGGGATGTACTTATGTTATAATCGCTACACTCGCATCGCAATGTTTGTGCGGCACTTTTAATTGACCGTTTTTATACAGGTTTATTTTTGCAAATTGACAATTGAATTCGGAACTTAAATATTAGTAACACGATTATCAATTTCATACATGTGGAATTAATTGATAATATTTGATTAGTTGTTTTCATAATAAACAGTTAATTACGGAGTAATTATCTATAAGTATATATAGAATGTAAGTTGTACAATAATTAATTTCAAAAGCCTTATACTATTACAACGAAAGTTGTATCAATCAGGTATTTCTGATGGAATTCCAGTGTGTAATTTATTGTACAATAAATGTCTGATTTTAACAAATAAATAAAACTATGTGGAATAATTCCGTCGAAAGGAAGAACACGACTGGATTACACAGGATGCTTCAAATAGTTTAAGAATATGTGAAAAAATATGTTGAACTTTTGATTGAAAAAAACCTAATATACGATATATCAACAGAGGTAATTAAAAGTTTATATATTTGATACAGAATTCAGATCAAATATTTTATTTTACATCAAAGTTTTTATAAATATGGTCTCGGTTAAAAACATTCAAATAATATTTTTAATAACAAAAATCCCAGAACAATGGAAGCGTCCATTCTATTTTCAATCGAACTTTGGAATCAAACTGTTTTGCAATTTGATATTAATGTTGCGAAGTAAAAGTCTCTGTTAAGGAACCATATTCAACTTACTATTTAAAGGAATTATTATATTTGGAGGTATCAAATTTGGAACCAATTATTGGAGAACAAACCAAGATTCTTATTCAGTAATTAAATATTTAAAGTAGCTATGACAAAAAATCAACTCCTAGAGTTGATATTATATTATTTCTGTTATCATATTTTAACTCGTGAAACTTGAGTTTTACACGAGCTTGAATTGATCTGAGCTGTCAAAACTGTCATTCTTATCATACGCGAAAAGAAATAATATATTAAGTATATATATAAAAGTATATTATAATAGATTTTTATCGAATTGTCTAGTTATTTGGGATGATGTTCAGCAGTATGTTAGATAATGTAGTACAATTTGTTCCTATGGGATTTTCTATTATACAATAACATGTATCATAACGCAAGCTGATGAAATTTATTCATCGTTTGGTAAGTATCGTATCATTCTTTGCAGAATTTTTAGTACACCAATGTAATGAATTTTAATACAACCAATAAAGACTTATTGGAAATAAATGTTTCTAAATATAAGAGATTTTTACATCAGTTAAACAAATGAACTAAACAAAAAATATATTATACATTTTTACTACTATACTAATTAATTATTTCTATCAAAAAAATATCCAATTATCTTTACCAAAAAAATTGGTTTTACTTTGAGTAATGTAAACTACACGCAATTTAATTTCGAAGAATTATCCCGACTTGAAAATCGATAAAACAAATAATAATTTAAAATATATCATTTATTTTATCCTTAATAACTGTTTATCAATACTAAAGATAAGCTGAACTTAAATAACACATATAATCTAATATGAAATATGTATAAATAAATGATATAGAAAAATTGGTATAAAGGACATAAGTTGTATCTTTTCTTCTTTGAAATTATATCCTCTCATAGTAACAATATTAATAATAAAAAATCGAAACATATTTCTTTAGACTGAAACATACCATATAAGAAAGAGACATTTCTTTTCCTTGCGTTATATTTGGTGTAATAAATTGTTTTTGTTCATTGAAATGTATTTTTGTCTCCAAATGTCTTCTTTTTTCTATAGTTAGTCGAGTCGCATGCGTCTCGCCCCGTTGCATTTGAATATCACAACCCCCGCTTCTGTTTTCCTGTCTGTATCTCTGTCTTTCTCGTAAAATAACTTCGCTTCGAGACTCTTTCCAAATATTATAAAGACGTGCTCGCGTAACTTTCAAGGAGAGTTTGATGAACGACGTACGAGTCGATTTTCTGCGGAGTCGAGAGTATTTGGAACTTTTAGTATTTGGAACTTCTGCCGGATCTTTCTCGGCCTCTTTGCGAACGTCAGCCACGCTTTCTCAACGGCGAAATTGCTGAGCCGGAGCTGCTGCGCTGAGATTTTCGGAGTTAACACACCGTCAAATTTCTATGCCATCGACGTGGATGGTAACACATCGATTGAGAAAACAAACAAATATCAGAATTTCGTTTTCGAATAAAGTTGGACTCAATTACCAGTATTTATACTTCTGTATATCGTGATATAATATATTACTATATATACCTATATACGTTTGCAAAATTGTTTTACGCACCTATCGCAGCGGACAAAAGTGAAACTATCCGGTATTTCGGGGGAAAAGTAACTATTTTTCCCCCTCGGGGGAAAAAAAGCTACTTTTCCCCCTCTATAACGAATAGTTCCGCTTTTGTTTCGCAGCGATGGTGCGTAAAATAGCTTACTTTTTCTTGGGCGCAGTGGCGCCCTCGGCAGTAATATACTATTTTTTTAGCAAATTCTCTGGAAGGGATGCGGAACAGCTTCGCCCCTTAACCACCATAAAAAATCTAAAAAAAAGTAACATACAAGCGCAGGGAACCCCAGCATTGTATTTTGCGAGTCTGTCCTTAAAATCCCCTTTAATTATCACGATAGTTTCGAGGAAAATCCTCAAAAATAGCATCCCTAACATATTTAATTTTGCATAAATGGGAAACAAATTTGCCTTTTGTCCTCAAAGGTTTTTTTTTGTTCTTAATAAGAGTGCACGGAGAACAATAATCAGTAGGTCCAACAAGATTGTTGGTTACCGTTACTAGTATAGTCCGTGTTAATATATACGGAGAAAAAAAAATATAATATAAATTACCATACCTTCTGGCGTTAGAATGACATTTTGAAGGATATTTAAAAAATTACTATACTATTAAAATAATATTTATTATATGATATAACAAAAATATGTCAAAATTCCTTCTAGTTTTATTATACTATATAACAAATTTTACTATATAAATAAAAAAAGTTGTCATTATGGTATAGTAATTTTCTATACATCTATTGAATTAGTCTGCCAATGCCAGAAGGTATAGTAATTTATACTGTAACTTTTTTCTCAGTCTAGTAACAATAAGTCTGGCTTGGCATTTTATTGAATCTTTAACAAAAAATGACTTGTGGGTTATGTAAAATAAATTTTACATATTTGTACCATGCAATAAACGTATATATGTGTATTTACAGAGAAAAATATGTTTGACATTTTATTATAAACTATATGAACTTTAAATGAAATAGATTGGACTTGTGATTTCAAAATTTAAATTTGTCTTACAAATTATATTACATTATAATATATAATTATAAACAATCGTTTTTTCGGATAACAAATTCATTCTTCTTGGCTAATTAAAATTTGGTTAACCGCATAATTATTTGTGACAGAATAAACAAAACAGTTACTTCCTTTTGTATGAAAATATACCTCGTAACCATTATTTGTCTATCGGTAACATCAACTATTATTTAATTACCGCCATTGATTGTTATTTTTAAGACCATTATTTTTCTCTGTATGAGGAAATACATTTCAACATTCCTCAATATTACTTCGCATGTTATTAGAAGACTATGTAAGACACTGTTGTAAGAACAATACCTACTAAACCTTAAACCCTAATATATTCCATGTATTATTGAGTTTATTCCGAAATATCATCGTTACCCGAATCATCTATTTCCTTTAAACTTGAATCTGGCTTCATGCGGTCATTTTTCCGCAAAAAATCGAAAAACGATTTTATGGGGTCCGGGCTATTAGAATATTTGAACGAATATAGTTATATAGATATTTTAAACGAATTGAAAAAAGTACCTGAGACGGCAGGTACTTGCCAACTCATAGCACCTCAGAGAGAATATTTTGTTGATTCAACGAACATTTTGTTACATTAACAAAATACTTTGTATGAACCACGTTTTGGTTAACTGAACAAAATTTTGGTTGAATCAACAGAACTCATCTTTACGTGAGTATTTCCGACTTCGATGTACGCGGGTATCTTGGTTTAAGTCAACATCGAAATTACACACGCAGGGTATTTTGAAGTCTTCAAAAAAAGCTTCTTTTTATTAAAAAAAGAATACAAAAGCACTTTATCGTAGGCTATAGCCGCAAAATCCATAAACCTCATCGTTATATATCGATAAATGAAACGACAACGAGAAAAATGAGTACATAAATATATAATATATAAAATATAAATCGGTGTAGATGAACTCGTTCTTTAATTTTTTTCGGTTAAACAAAAACTAAAAGATTACATACATGTTTCTTTTAAAATATTTTATATTGTATTAAATTATAAAAACATTATTATAAAACAATGAATATAAATGTTATACTATATTTTACAATGTAAATTATATTATTTCTGTATATATTGAAATTTCCTGTAAATAGATTACTTTTCTAAAAACAAGATATTTTTGATAAATTTGGATATATGCTCGTAGTATTATAATAAACAATTAAATCAAATATGTAAAAATATCGTATGAATTTCGAAATAAATGACAATAAAAATATAGTTTCAAAGGATTTGATTTTATATTTTTAAATATATATACATTTGTGTTAAATATTTTTATTATGCATTTTGAAAAAATACTATAATGCATCCTGTACAGTAAAACAAATTTATTTATTTATTTATTTATTTATTTATTTATTTATTTATCGCAAATTGCGCCTCGGATAATACCCCGTATGGCCGAAAAGATACAATTTCAAAAGTATAATTATAAAAGGTCAATAGTCAGTAGATATAGATGTAAGATATACAATATAAAAAATAGTTTAAAAATAATTTAACGTAATATCAATGATTAAGATTACAGATAAAAGAAAAGACATTAAGAGTAGTAATACGCCATAATAATTTACTATTGTCTGAACAGACTACGCACTGTTCAGACAACAGTCTTGGACTATAAAATTATACAGTTCTGAACTGTACAGTTGACACTTTTATAGCTCTGACATTTTAAGGTTATGAATTAATTTTCGTATGTTATGTTATTTACTTATTATTATTTAAAAAAATGAAGAATAAATCATTTGGCTTGTTGTAGCAATAATAGTCCAGACTATTTTTTTTAAAAAAAAAAAAAACCTCTATTACTTTTTTTCAGACTTCTAATTTTTTTCAGTGTACCTGCAGCAAAAATTCTACAACTAAATGTACAAACGTCGTGATATAAATTTAATTTATATATTCGATTAAAATATGTAGAAAATTATTCAATAAAACTGTGTTTAACTTAAAATACGATAAATAATTGGATATTGAAATATTGTATATATACAATATTATATATATAAAATATGTTACAAATATTAAAATATAAAATATTACAAATATCAAATGTAACATGAATATATATTTCATGGTCTGTTTGAAAAATATTGACAAACAACGTATACCGTTACTATAGAATTGCATTCAAAATTGTTGTCGGATTAAAAAATTACACACAAAATATTTAAATCTTTATGCACGTATAGATGTAATTATAGATAAGACATTATATCTAATATTGTGCGCCATATTTCTTAGAAACATTACTCACATTTCAGATCTTTTGTTAGATTTCGTAAAAATACGTTCGTGAGATTGTACCTGAAATAAAAACTACTCTAAATAATCCGACTCGCGATGTTATTCATTTTCATTAATTAATTTTCCTTATTCAATCATTTTTTTTTTCAAACACGCGAACAATAAAACATAATAAACCCATAAGCTCGCCGCGCAAATTAAATGAATCCAAACAATTGATTGAACATGCCAAATTAAAAATGCTATTCGTAATGGGCACAATGAATTTTCGCATTCGTTTCGTTGAATAATTCGTCATAATTAAGACGAAAACTTTTATGCACACTACAATCAGCGTCCGCATTAAATTTTTCCGTCATTTTCTTCGTTTACAAGACATTCTCCATTAACTTTCATTCAATTAGCCCCCTAGCTCGTCACGCGAGGCACGTGGTCGCTTTTCGTAACTTGTTGAGTGATTAACGGACACGTCCTGGAGTCACCTCAATAATGGTCCGGTCAGAAAAGTCCTTTGCCCGAGGAGTTGGACCTTTTCGGCGGGAAATGATCTAATGAGTCGGAAAAATCAAGTCGGAGCAGGATCCTTTGACGCGCGCTACATGGCTCTAATTAACCATAAAAATAACAAGATTTTTGCGGTCTCAGACTGGCGCGGCGCGGAATCGATAAGTTTTGATATAGGTGGGAAAAGGAACGACGCCGAGGGAAAACCGGGCTTTCAATGGCAGCGTCGCGGGGAGATAAAAGAGAGAAGTCGAGCCGAAAGCACGTCGTCAAATTTGTCTCGTTAGAGCTCGCATTGTATCCGTGGGGCCGATTTACGTTCTCGTTATGGGTACTTTTTGCGCGCCCATTCAAACTTCATCGACGACTTCGCGCGCCCACTTTCGCTCGACAATTATTTGGATCATCTCATAATTAAACGCTTTCTTGCCGTGTTAAATGCAATGCGACTATTCGGCGCACTTTGAGCAGAAAATACCCAAACCAGGAGACGTGCGCAGCTGCCAACTTTACAAAGCAGTTTCACACTGCGAGGATTTTTATTCGCACCGCCGTGAATACGTTTCAGGGATCTTGATTTTTCCCTACTTTTTCCATATTCTTATCAGGTCGTGTATTTTATTCCGTTAAGCATTCAAATCTTTTAAATTATATGCTTGTTCCGGTTCTCGTGAATTTGTACGCATATTCGTCATAAAGAGTTATGCTTTATGTCGCTGAAATTAAAATACTGTATGCGAATATGGAATTAAACTGATCGCTTTATTTGACCAATTTTATACCATTTGTTTATAGAATATTAACATTAATTATTATAATTGAAACGTATCGGATACGTGAATACAATTAGTCAAGTTTTTCGAATATCATTTTTCAATACTTCGGTATGATAAGTATTACATATGTATTTGTAATTATTATTTAATATCAAACAAAAATTGTATCGAGTGTGCTGCAATTGCCACGTGAATGGCTGATCGCTTTTGTGTCGTAGTTGCCGAAATAATCATTGGTTAATACATACATATATAAAAAGTAGTATTAATAATTCACTGTATGGACTGGAGATATATATCAAAGAGATTATTTTCGCGAAACGATCTCACTTCTCAAAGCGAGCTCTATGGATACACTAAGTATTTGGACAAAAAAATTTAAAAATATTACCTCATAATTAATTCAATAAGCAAATAATTCACCATTAGCATTATGTTAAATTATTCGTAGAATAATCACATCTATTGTTAATAATTAATTATTCTCGCTACTTTCGTATTTAAAGCATTAAAGCAATTTCTGTTTAAAATAAATGACAAAGTAGTATATAATATTACCGAATTGTAAATTAATTGTAGAATTGTTTTAAATGAGTATTGAGTTAAATGTGTTTTTATTTTCTATCGCCGTTAGCTAATTAATGTTATCGATTGGAGAACGAATAAAAGGATATATTAATATCATACACGCCATATTTTCATAAATTATTAAACATATTTAAAAGATTAATACTTTCTTGTTTAAAAAATGATTTTGTTATGGAACTAAATAGACAGTGAATCTATCTTGTTTGAACTGCAATACTGAAAATGATAAATTGTTTTTCCGTATACAATAAAACGTTATAAATAATGTGTTAATGTATATAAAAACATAAATAACGTACTTTATGTAAACCATTATGATTGATTTTTAATGCTCGCATGCTAGAAATGCACACAAAGTTTTCTTATCTTGAAAGCCATAAATTAATAATCATAAATACACGTACATAAAATCAACTAATGTACAAGTTATTAATTTTTAACACCTATAATAATAGCAAATTAAATGTATTATACTGGACGTTTCAAATGATAATACAGATTAAGAAAAACGATAACGACGCATACAATATAGTTACTACTAATTTTTTATTGAAAATTGAATGTTTATTGCATACTTTTAAAAACAGAATTTCAATAAATTAATAGCAGTAAGTCAAATATTCTCAATGTTTATCATAAATATTTACGTTGATCGTAATTTCGTACGCTCAAATTTTATATTGTATATTGATTATTTCTATAATATATATATATATATATATATATATATATATAAAGATTTATATAATTAAATCGTTTATATCAAATTGCATTACATTTTATATAGACGAGTTCAGAATTGAAATTAACAGTCAAATCAAGTTAAGTATTTATGTTAAACATTGAGTGTATATTCCACGCAAGATAATTATTTTAAAACAAACAATAATAATTGCAGAAGATAACTGCAAATGATATATACATACCCGTATCTAATGTACAATCTATATTTTAAAAAAATGTATCTTAATATGTTTAGTATTATTTTAAACTTAATATCGTTTCATATCTAATAAAGTTCTAATAAACATACGAATTTTTTCTTTTTATTCTTATAATTACTACTGTACTCAAACTTTGGAGAATGAATTTTATTATATTTAAGAATAAGTATCTCCAACTAATTAAAAAGTTTAAACGGAGGACTAAATCGCGCCATCCACATAGAAAATGAGTCTCATAACTATGACGTCATTTATCAATAAAAATCGGAACACGAATTCAGAAGAAAAGAGAGAATCGGTTGATATACAAAAATTCAAAAAATGAAAAAACTTTTTGCATTATTATATCACTCTCAATAGTTTGGTCTTCATAAAATAAGTTTAGAATAAATTATATATATTAATAATAAAAATTCGTTGAACACCCTTCAATTTATTAAGCTGCATAATATATGTTTATAAAAAATATGTTTATTTTTTAGACTCGTTTTATTCAACGTAATTGCCATATACAATAAAAATATTAGAAATTCTGGATAAAGAAAAGGGAATGTCAGTTGATTTACTTTATTATAGATGGCATTAGGTTAAAATGTCGGATAATTCTTTGTTTTGTTTACCGTCTATTCAAAGAAATGAATGTTTTATTTTATATGAATGTTTATAGTTACAAATAAGTCTATGTTATATATTCATTTATTACAAGAATTATTTTAAATTAATGTTTAAAAAATACAATTATATTCATTTCAATTGTAATAAAATCTGAATAACAAAAAAAAATAAAATTTTAATTATACGTTTCACTCTTTTTTATATATATATAAAAATATATGTATAACTGTAGTTTCGAGAAAAGCGACTTTTTGGGCACCTGGTTACGTGGGTGAAGAGAATTTATTTGTACGAAAATATGGCAGAGCGCATCGAGCGGCCTTAGGCCACCCTCAAAAGGGAATACGGGGGGGCCGAGCCCCCCCAACCCCCCTCCATAAAATTCTAGCCGAACCCAAAACGCGATGGTCCTAGGGGGCCCCAGCACTATATTTTACTGGTATGTCCTCGAAACTGCCGTTAAACCAGTTCGGTACTTCGGGGACTGTTCTCGAAACTACCATCCGCATAAACAATAACATTGTTTGAATAGTAAATAAAAAACAATAATAATAAAAATAAAATCAAAATTCCTGTCCTCGAAACTATAGTTAGACAAACTTATATGTTTAAGTAAATATACTTTTAACTAATTTCATATAAAATTATTTAGTGTAAAAATTTAGTGTAAAATATACTTATCAATAAGTAATAAATAAAACAAACAATTTTTTTTCTTTTGCAGTATAACATTTTAAAGTGCCCCTAGTAGAAATTTGTCTAGTATCTCGTTAGTTACTAGAGAATTTGTATATAAAATTTCTAGTAACTCGCGAGTAACTTGAGAAATTTCTACATGGGTGGTTCTTCTAGCGATTTTAATAGAATTTGCAGATTTTTATATATTTTTGATAATTTTTTAATACAAATTTTTTTAATAAATAGGAACATTTTCTCATTTATACGGAATAATGTATTTAATATAAAGAAATTTAAAATTAATATTAAATATGTAACAAGTATACTCATTGTCGATACAAAATTTGTCGACTTACTACGTTAATAATTTCATTGAAAAGTTTATATTTCTTATATAAAAATAATTTCCCATTACAAAAATTGAATATAATAACATATATGTTATAAAAAACAAATTTATAATACTGTAACAAAAAAAAAACACTTATCCGCGGCAGTAGAATTAAAGCATCTCCTCAAATTCTTTTTGTTAGTATTTCATAGCCGTTGCGATCACGAGAGCGCTCACGCTACCGAAAATTTCTTTTTCGACTTAAAAAATGTATGAAAGCACAAAATAGTTCATAAGTCAAAAGATCTACGTATTCCAATCTATTGAAATCTTATGTAAAATATACTATTACTTGCATGCAGCTCATGAACCGGAGGCATCAAAATCACGTACAGAATTACTTAACCGACTACTAATTTAACTACTCATGACCTGCATGATCGCAATAATTAATTTTATATAAGATTTCAATAAATTTAAATACATATAACTTATAATTCGTAGATCGTTTTTCAATATAATCACCACATTAGGTCGAAAGAAATGCTTTTTTTTCATTACATTACTTTTTTTAATTTTAAGAAGCTACTGAGACATTCATGCAAATAAATCATGAAAAATGTGAAATACATAGGAGCTTATAAGTATTTGAATTATACTAGACGGTACATATTCAGCCATATAATTTCCATCAGTATCTATCATTTCTATCGTAACATTAAATACCGAGCGAGTTATACAATTCCGTAATTACCAACCGTACTTAGTGAGCGAAGATAAAAATGCATATGATTCCCCCACCCTAACCTATCTATAACAATACATACGTACCAGTCAAAATACATACATTTGTCAGCTACAACTATTATGAATATATAGATGCATATTGCAGGTTTATGTATTTTGACAGTACAGTTTTTGTCCACCACTCATACATAATGTATATCTATATACATTAAAAATGAAAGAGTAATTTTAATAATAAAAATAATTCATTAATAATGATAAAACTGTATAATATATTTAGTTTAGTTAATTTATTTTACTTATGTAACTTCGCTATATGTATTAAAATTCATTACATTAGCGTAGTAAAAGTTCCGCAAAGAATGTTACGATACATTACAAATGGTGAATAAATTTCATCAGTTTTTTTGTTATGATAAACGTTATTTCATAATAAAAAATTCCATAGGAATAAATTTAGGACGTTATCTAACAGACTGCTAAACCCTATGCCCTATAGTCCTAAATGACTAGAAAATCATTCAAAAATTTATTACAAAATACTTATGTTTTAAACATTATTTTGTTACTAATAAATACATGAAATTTCATTTGAAATTGATTTTCATACATATTTGCCAAATTAAACAAAATATATTGTATCCATATAATTTCTATTTACAGTATGATTAAGCATAATTTCTATAGCACTAAACTGATTATATAATTTTATAATTAATATCTTAATTTGAATGAATTAACATCTACTACCCTATCTCATTATTTCATTGCAATTATATCCATGTATAAATTAATCACTTTTATTTCAATAAATCAGATATTAGAATAATTATTACAAATTACGCTAAGAAATGAAAAATATTTTTAATTAAATAGTTTATTATATCATTAAAAACGTCAGTTTATTAATAAATTAAATTCTTTTCTGGAAAAAAAAAATATATTATCCAATGGCAAATGTTTTTTTATGTTTACTTAATTTATACATTTTATATTATACATTAAATTTAAAGATCAATAATATCACAAAATCATATCCTATAAGTTGAGTCAGTATAATTAAAATATGCTTAGACCGAATTTTATAATGTTACATATCGATTATATAGATTTCAATATTTCAATAAATAATAAAAAATTTAAATCGCGCCAGTGGGAATCAATTCAATTATTTTCTGCGAAAAAAAAAATCCACCGACTTTTACATGTTTGAAAAAGCGTTGCCACTAATCCAATTCGTAAATCATGAATAATCCTCAGGATCTCTATATCATCAGTATTCTAACACTTGACGTTTTGTTTTATTTTCAGAAAGTGTACCGGAACGTCGGCAATGCCCGTACCTGGGAAAATTTACAGTGACGGGGATAAACAGAATTCAGAAGAACAACCGTAAAAGTCGCAGTTATCACAACGATCTGAAAAGTTTGGAGCAAGACAAAGTGCGGCATTCGCAAGAAAAGCCGGAAGAGCATCGCACAAAGAAGTTGAACTTTGAGGTCAATAAGCGACACGTGAAAAGCAAACGAATCGCCAGAAAAGCGAACTCCGTCATGTATCAAAATTCAGACGATGACGTCAGTGGTATCGATGACGTCACGGTGTCAATAAGTAGAAATCCCAGCAGGACACGGCAGGGCTCTAAAAAAGCTGAGGACTTTCAGGTGGACGCGGATGACTTCGCGCAGATCCAGCGCTTCTGGGCGCCGGAATTCGGCGGGAAAGAAGATATGCAGCAAGTTCAAGATGACTATTTTGGCGACTACGAGGATGATAAGAACCCTCCAAAGAAGAGGTTCTTTTCCTCCGAAGACATTAGCCTCTTGACTTACCAAAATGTCAACAGGATGAAAAGGGACTCGCAGGACGAGGCCGGCGTCGTATCCAAGAAACGAAAAAAACGCGAGGAGACGAAGGCCAAATGTCATTCGACTATTACCACTTTGGTCATAGGTTGCTCTACCGCCGACAGAATGGAGCTGCAGAGCGACTGCATCGATGATGACACAGTCACGGGTATTTACGACTCTTTTCTTCATTTGTTTTACTAGATAAATTCACGAGCGATGCGAACGTTCGTGACACTGCGAGCTTTAAACTCGACACCGCGTGTTACAAATAATATGAAATTTTTGCGGTATATTAAAGTTCAATATTATTTTTTTTTTCAATTTTGCAAATGTCGAAGATTCTTTTAGTGGTTTGGCACAAACTTTAACTTTGAAAGAAGGTAGCGATTAGAATTAAATTTCAAACTTCAAACGTGTTTTCTTATAATCACATTTTTCAAAACTATATACCGTAAAAGTTTTCACGAAATTCTCGGCTGGGTATAAAAAAATAATAAAAAAAAAGTTTAAGCGCCAATAATTTATTTCGACGTTCGACATTAAGACAGACAGATATCTTGATTTTTTTATTTATAATATACATTGTTTTTAAAATTAACAGACCATTTACGTATACATGTGCTTGCTAAATTATTGCATTGAAGTATTATTTATTACATGTTCGTTGAAATTAATATTATTACATCATTATTTTTTGTGAAAATGACTGATGAAATTTAGAATTTTAAATAATTTAAAGTACAATTGAATTTATACAAATTTACTATATTCTATGCGTATTGGTGATATCTATTATTTTCTACCTAATGACATATCAAACATTGTAATTACTGCATTAATAGTATAAATGAAAATTATAATGTAATATTAATAATTAAAAACATTAAAAAACGATCACCCATTCAAGTAATGATCAACGTTAACTCTGCTTAAACTTTTAAATACAGTGTGCTAACACTGACCATCCATCCATCCAAAAGTTTGATTTAATATAAGTCCAATAAATCCAATTTGATATGTATCTCTAATAATTTAATTAATATGTGTACCACAGATTTTCAATATATCTTTCATATATTAATAATTTATTATCAATGTATTATCAATGTATATTTAATATATTTTGCAATACGTTATTAATATAAATCAAAAACAAGTTACATAATTTTTACTACACTGAATAAAATATTAGTGACAAATTGACTGTTCTTTATAACGCTTGAAGAATAGAATTGCTTTTGTAATGAATATTCTTATATATATATATACTATCAATTACTATATTTTATAAAAAAATGAACATTAGGTATCAAAAATCCTAGGATTACTATATTTATATTTCAGTGTATTGTTTATCTTAAAGTAGGAATAACTGTATTCATTTTAAAATTATTATAAGACAGTTTAGTCGTCACATTCACTTCTAAAAAACATATAATACACGTATCTTATTTAAGACACAAAACGACTTAATTAAGACGCCAAAGTGTCTTAATCTAATGCACAATCTTTTGCATTAAGACTGGTGACTTAAATAAGTCATTTATGTCTTAAAATCGTGACATTTAAGACATTTTTTAGCCATGTTAATATATTAATATTAATACATTAATATTATTTTACCATTACATAAATTTACAAATATCATTATTAATATATGATTAATCTACATGGTTCACACATTATTGAAATTATTAAGGATTTTTTAGGCACCTTCCATCGATATGACCTAACTATTGCCCGCTAATCTATACAGGATGATCAGCCAACAGTTACCCTGCTTGAGCCATGCATGGCCCTAACATTGATTTATGCTCTACAAATTTTATTTGTTAATAGTTCACATTTTGATGTGCCATGTATGGGCTTATTTGTTATATTATAATTAATCAAACTTTATAACACTTGGATTTTATTTGAATAACTTAATACTATATGAAAAAACCATTTCTATATCGCTGAATGCACTTAGCTAAAGATTGTTAATATAACAGGAAAGTATAATACAAATTTTTTAAACGACCTTTACATATTGGAGTATTAAAGTTACCAATAGTAGTCGTATATTTTCAAATAGTACAGTAGTCTGAAATCAAATTCAATTAACTTGTAATTTAATTAACATTTCACAACAACGGAGAATACGAAATATGATGAGATCTACTCCAACTGTAACAGACAAAATATAATATTTCTTCAACCGTATTGACTCTGCTTATTAATTTATTCACATTTCATTCATTTTTAACATTTCATATATATCTAAAATTTTTAATTTTTATAAATTAATATTATCCTTTTGAACGGCACTGACTACACAATTCGGCATGAATGTTCATCAATAATTCTTTGAAATAGTTACTATCAAAAATGTTTCTATCATATCAAATTTAAATCTGAATTTAAGACAGTTTCAAATAAAATGTTGATTAATATTTTTAATAAAAATAAAATCTTTTGTCTTTAAATTATAAGATAGTGACAATAAAGTGATTGAAGTGAATAAAATACATGGAATTTATATCAAATTAAACTAGATGAAATTCATCCTTTACGAAATGAAACGCAGTTGATTTAACTCTGCGTCGTGTAAGGACAACGTAGTCTATCAAATTAATATATCGCCTATGAAATTAACAAATCATGCCAAATATTTCAATCATTCGTTAAATTCATGTTTGGACGTTACGTCGCAGGATGATAATCAATTAGTACGGTTGATGTGACGGATATTTATAAACCGTAGGATTAATTTTCTGACATTTCGCTATTTAGATAACTATTTGAACGTGTCCTTTGTACGGTTTACAGCGATTAGACATGGAAATAAATGTAATATGTTTATTCATGACAAAGTCAAATCGAATAATTGTTTGTGCCGTAGCTTATTCCTGTCACGGAAGGTGGTTGGATGCGGAGGGTACACAGTTCGTGATTGCGACGCCCCTTGCGCGCAGAACCCCCTGGACGAACGAGAACAACAAGCTACAGCCGTACAGAAATACCCGAAGATTATGCTTCATGTATCGGGAAAGCGACGGAGTTGTTAGCCTAACTGCCAGTTCAGTTGCTTGTCAGAGGGGCTTTCCTCGCTCTCCTCCTATGTTGGCATTTAATGCAACCAGTATTGGTAAGAACGTTGTTTACGTATGAATTATTGAAGTCACTTCATCCTCGATCGTATTAAACTTTAGATTCAACGTGCCTAACAAATGATGATGCGCCATTCGACAGTTGATGTCGCGGAACAAACGTAACCTTTGTCATAATTGTGAAAAGTTCGCATTTAAATTGATACTTTTTTAACTAAAACAATAAACATTTGTTTTTACAAATTGTCATATAAAATATTATAATAATTTTACTTTTTTTTACATTTTTATAAATTATACGCAACAGACGTAATAGCTAATTAGACGTTATACAGGCCCTAGTAGAAATACTGATCGGGAATTCTACAACTATCATATGGCCCTTGTCTGGAAAAACATGGCATTTTCTAGATACAGTTTATCCTAATTAGGCCTGATCAGAATTATTATAAAACGTAATATAAAATTATTAAGGTTGGACTATTGTTATCCTGATCGGGCTGTAATAATGGGTGTAACTCTAGGCATTGTAATTTTACACATCGCTATTTTATATAAAAGAAAAACAGTTATAATTCAAAGAAAACTGCCAGTGTAGTAATTTCTAAACTTAAGTTATCAAATTAATTATTATTTATATTGATATTATTATTATAATTGCCTACTTGGAGAAATAACCTTATATTCTTATAATTATATACTATACAGACAAACAAAACTTTTTATTAATTCTTTATTTATCATATATTTATTAATAAATGTACAATATAAATATAATGTACGATACAAATTTTAAAAAATAAAGTATAAATAGCATTAGCTGATCAAAATATAATCTGGATTTTATATCGGGGCCATATTTTTACCTGGCCTTACATGCACTAATTGGCCCCGACATGGCTACCTTATGTTTACGCGATCTAGAACTATGACTACCACATCAGGGCTACTTTCTAGCCCGATATCCATTTTTACTTGGGGTGTTTTTACATAAATATATATATGTTGTAATATATCAATAGTAAAGATAAAAATTGTTAATTTATGTGTATATAATAACTTAATGATATGATAATATAATTAATTAATAACATTAATAATTCATTACATTATCATCTATAATTCATTTTTCTGTATTTGAATTTCAAATATATAATAAAGATAAGTAAAATATTATAATTTAATTTCGGTTGTTTTACATTCAGTGTTCATTTTCAATTAAATGTATAATGTAAATTTACCAAATTTCTAATCAATTACCTGAGAAGAAACTTAATCGAACTTTGTTAACATTATAGTTAGGAGTTCTAATATTCATTTGTGGTTATTTCGTAAAAACATCAGTAAAAGTAATGTAATATATTTTCATTAATATTATCACTTTGTAAAAATCGTAAATTATAATTATAGAAATCAAATTCGCAATATTTGTTTAACTAGAAAAAAAGTGATGTTAACATTTTAATCTAAATTAATACTTTATAGTGATTTACATTTTTGTATTATTATAAACTTGATGACATAACTGAATAAATTAATTGACATTTATTACACTAACACTTTTTCTCTTGAGGTTTAACCATTGAATTTAAAGTATTTTCGGTAGATTTTATTTTCAACTTTTTTAAAAGTTTGTTTATTTTTACAGAAAAATTTAACTCAATGCAAAACATATTGATAAAGCTATGCGTGCGTTTGAAGTTTGACATGCATGTTCACGTTTCTTGAAAATGTTGGTCTAAGACATACTGCTTTTTAATGAACCGCCAACATTAGCGTTATCTGAAGTTACCCAGATTTTCCACATAATGTTGTCCTAAAAAGGACAATTTCCACCCTTTGTAGTAATACTACAAGCATTCTGGCATATTGATGCCCGCTCTAATGAAAATACATATTCTAAATAATTCTCAGGGTGGTTCCTTAATTTAGAAAAGTAGATCTCGTGTTTTAGTAGTTTTTTTAAATTCCGTAATTTAAATTCAATTACACTTCAAATCCTAAACATGTTCGATAGGATTAAAATCTTTTATAAGCGGTGAATGATAGTAACAAAGGGCTGGAAGCACGCGTTTTTAAATGACCACCCTAAAATAATAACGTGGCCTTAAAAAGGCCACATTATATGCAAAATCCGACAAACGATCTCCACGTAGTACTCATTGGGTAACGTTAATGATGGTGGTTCATTAACAAAAGCATTCGTTAAGCGCAATATAAAAAAACGTGAAAATGCACGTCAAACTTCAAATGCGCATAATTATGTTAAAATATTCCGTATTGAGTTGATGTTTTCTGAAAAAATATTAGAAATGAATGAAATTTTAGATGTTTTATACAGATTTCTAAAATTAAACCTTATTTTATATAAAACATGGAAAAAAACATCGAAAATTTTACACCTGCAAAAGTATGATTGCCCGAGTCCAAATTCATACTCTAATTTAAACCTCGAAACGTCAAAAATTACCGTTTAGGATCAAATGGATTCAAAATAGGTTCTATCAAAAGACACATTAAAAGTAAAAAAAAGTATAAAAAATAGAAAAAAAATATATTTGTAAATAAAAAACATATTTCTTGCTAAGATATGTACATTTCTACTGTTAAAAGTTTAAACTAATAGGTTTAGTATATTTGAATTAATTAATAATCTTAATAAAATAAATTCATAACAAAAGGTTTAAATTAGAGTCTACATTACCATTTACCTTTAACAATTCTGAAGCTAAATTTTTAGGTTCAAAATAGTGTTAAATTTCGACTAGGGTGAATTGTGGTTGGGACGGGTTGAAGAAAAAATGATCAAATATCTTAAGATCAAAAGTTTAAACATCAATGTATAAAGATGTATTATTTCATTCGAATTTGACATGGTTACACGAAAAATGGTTACATTGAAAAATAAAAATTGTTGTATTAGCGAAGGGTATTGGTTTATTTTGCCCGATGTATATTTCTAACTAATTATAAATAATATATTGAAGTGATTTCATAAATATTTTAAATAAATACACATTTGCTTAAGAAATCTAAGTAAATAAATCTCTTTCTCAAAATCGTAATCTTGGTCTTTAATACAATATGGCTTTACTCAACAATACAGAACGAATCAGTATCTACGATACCAACCATATGAACTGTGCTTATGCATATGTGAAAGAGTTTACTTTGGGTTATTCCCTGAAACTTTTATAGACACAGATTTTATTTACATTATCATAGTTTTACGTTAATGTTTTTCTTGGCTTCATATTCTAACAAATTATTTAATTAGCTAAGTTGAAACAATTAAATAACATCTTATAATTATCAAAATTAGACAAGTTTTCGATTTTAAAAAATGATTTTAACATATACGCGCTCTGAAGTACTTGCACATTGAGTAAATTCTGAAAAATGTTGAACATATATAAACTATTTCATATAACTGTTTCAAAAATTACAAGAAAATGAACAAAACAATATTCAAAATTAAAATTATAATATTTCCACAAAACAATTGCAATTCATTTTGCAATTGCAAACATTAATGCAAAACATTCCGAACATGTCTTTTCCCATCATTTTTAGATTGTTTTTACTATTTATTTATTATATTTTCATCACCTACATTTTCTCCATACAAATAATGTAAAATCTCTTATTCTTAAAGACCAATTTCTACAGTTTCAAGCAAAATTTCATACTGCCACAAAATGAAAATTCTTAATCCAAAGATATATTTTTAAGAGCGTGGAAACAAGCAACACGCTCAAATTCTAACCTTACACTCCATTAATTAGATATATAAGGAACGCGTATAACATTAATTACTCTCACCTGGTAAAGTATTTATTCGGATTACCGAGTCGGGTGTTTATTATAATCGCGCAATGAATCGTCCCGCGTGAATATTAATTTCATAAAGTGTCTAAATTCCAGGTCAATGCATGGATGAGAACAGCACCTCAAGTCATCGAGCGTCGTACCTGATCGTTACAGTTATAGCAGTCACGTTAGCGCTGATTAGGTGATTTTAATGTATAAAGAGAACCAGCTCTGTGCGACTGCGGTTCATAAACAGGATAGACACATTTCTCATGTATAATACGCCGCTCTCGGCAAACTAATCGATCGGTCAAGTGCAGCAAAGTTCATCGAGGATTTTACCCGAGAAGAAGACGGCTCAACGGATGGCATTATCGCGATCGATCGAATTCTAGATCCTATTTCTAGCCTCGGGTCCGTCGTGAAAAATGCACACGCGTGACGCCGAAATATATACGTTAACGAGACATAAATTTTATGTCAGCTCATGCGCGCAAATTACCATGCGTGCATTCATTTTTCGCGACGAGAAACGCATAGGTTTTTTACTGACAGCTTTTAGGCAATAGATTGATATTATTGACAGATAATGGAATGAGATGAGCCAAAAATTATGTATGAACCGTTTAGAGTACTATGGGTTATACCATATCACACGTACGAATGATAAGTGCGCTATGCCAAGTGAGAAAGTAAAAGGCAGGAACCTTGTTTTAGCTGTTAAGGTTATCGTAAATTATTTACCGACGTAGACGAGTAAGATTAAGCATTTGTCCTTTTAAGGAAGTAGGGTTCTAGTAATAGATAATTATCATGTTAAGCAAGTGATTCAATGCAATACAAGTACTGTTTAGTCGAATTATGTTCAAGTTGAAGAAGTAAGAGGAACGAAGGAGGCCGAAATTAAATGCGAAATAAATGTTGCGTTTAATTCTTTTCTAATCAACTTTGTATTCGAAATTTTAAAAAACCTTGCGTGAATTTCATATCGAAACAATAGCAGAGTCCGTGAATGCCTGAAATTACATCCATTGGATTGCAACTGACACCAGTAAATTCAAATCTTATATTCGCCCAATTTTGCAGATTTCAAGTTACGATCTTACTTCGATGGATATGAGAACCTTTTAATACAGTTAACTTCTTTATAACTGAAGTTTCGTTGCAAAACAATTGTTTTACAACATCAGTTACTTTATCAGCCCACTGCGTAAACAATACGCATAATCTATTTCATTAAAATACAATAAACATAAGGGTGAAGTTTTCGACCAATTTGACAGACAAATTCTATCATGTGTCATGATAGCCACGGATTATATCAGAAACACACATAAGTGTTTCCTTTATTAGCACAAATGTGTGCTTTGTAAAATTTGAAGAAAATTTTGTTATTATGTGATATTAGCGTTTCGTTCCATGACTTACTTTGAACTCTCCAGTAAGGCTAGAAAGTAAGTCATTGCCTTAGACGCGATGAGAATGAATCTCGATGTTATATATATTATATTTCAAACTAGGTGGTTGTGAGAAAGATGAAAAATTATTCATACAGTTTAAAACATTAGTATATATTAATACCTTTAGACATAAAACTGGTCGAATGTCTTTTTTATCGGAAAAATGAAGGTCGAAAGTTTCACCTTTATAATTGAAAACTATTTATACAGACGTTAATTTATAAATTCATAAAATAAACATAACAAGCTTCGTTTCTTGACATGTAAC
>JABFQC010000703.1:0-24199 GCA_022817085.1 Psilanteris sp. ZL-2020
GACCATTATTACCTAATATGGTCCATATACCGTGTTCGTATAGGTGTAATGGTCCTTGTATTTGTTTCAAATGATCGGTTTATAATTTAAAAAAAATAATTTTACAAATATCGAATATATATATTTTACATCATTTATAAAATTGTACATAAATGAATGTTTATACAATTTTTCATTAAATATTTTGAAATTTTATTAAGGATAGGTTCTTACATTCTTAAGAAACGAAGTGACTTATTTAAGTCATCTGTCTTAATACATGATATTCTGCATTTGATTAAGACACTTAGGCGTCTTCATTAAGTCACTTTATGTCTTAAATAAGACACATATAATATATATTTTTGTATATCTTTTGTTATTTATAATTATAATAATTATATTATATTATAAGCTAAGAAAAGTAAATTATAAGAATTCTTACTTGAGAATCATATTTCCTCCCAAGTAGAAGTTTCTCAAATAACTCGCGCGTTACTAGAAGATTTATATATAAATTCTCTAGTAACTCACCAGATACTCGAGAAATTTCTACTAGGGCTGTTATAGTTCTATTATTCTTATTTCATAGTTCCTTATTTGATAATCCAAGAGTAGCATATATCATATGTAGCATGTTTGATTCAAGTTTCCTTAATATATATTTATTATTAAATTTAAGCTCCGTTACGAAATTACTAAATATTTCCAAAAAGTTAATATACTAAGAATTGATTGTACAAGAAAACTATTCCTTAATTATTATGTAATTAATTATAATATTTAATATAATGCTATACAAGTTTTAAAAACTTAACACAATAGACTTTTAATATAAAATAAATTCTTATTGATACTACAGTATATATAATATATAGTAGTGATATAATATTATAATATATAATATAGTATACTAATAGTATAAAATTCAGTATATTAAAGTGTAATGCAAATAATGTAAAAATAAAAAAATAATGATAGTGTAAATTTCATTTGTGAAGTAACTGACTGTAGTTTGGTGATAAAATATAATTATTTTAACTATGTTAATAACTTGATTTTACCTAAAGTTTATTTAAAACGTCAGTTTGTGCATTTACATTACTAATAAATGAATTCATAAATAATTGATCACTGTTATGTGTATTTGATTTTCTTAAGTCAATTATTATAGTGAAATATTGATGAATTATTGGAAATTTTTCATTAAAAATACAAGAAGTTTTCAAACTAAATTTGATCAAACTCAATATAGTGAAATATATATTGAATATGTTAAATACACTTTGGATAATAATAATACTAAATAATAACTTATAATATGAAATAATATTATGCTTTAGTAAACAAAGAAAAACTGTTATTTGACATGTAGTAATATATTAACGGTAAATTGTCTTAATTTGGCGATACATTTTTCTGGATTGATAGAATGTTTAAATATTGCAATACTGATAATAATTTAACTAGTTTAATTATTGTACATTAGGAAAAATATATAATCACAATTACCATATATTTACATGATAATCTGAAAATAAATCTAGAAATACAGTAATCCACATAATATAACAAGGTACATTTAATTAATATATTAACAATCGCTATAGACTATATATAACAAAGTTACATTTGCACAGATGTTCTCAGATTATCATGTAAATAGTAAATTCACATATTTTATTTCTCACAGTATGCTGATATCTAATAAGTTAAGATACATAATATCTTCGATTAATTTATTCCAATAGATAATTCATATATTCCAAAATATTTAATATATATATAAAAATATTTCAATCTTTACCTCTTACATTTTGCAAATTTTAGTTTTAAATTTATTTATTATTAACTTTTATTGTTATTATTTTATAATCAGTCTATATAATCAATCGAACGGACCATATAAAAATATCAAATATGTTACTAATTTTATTTTGTCCGCACAACTATAAAATTCATACAATATTAAATAACATAAGAAGTTCGTTTTCAATATATCATTAATCTCATATCATTTTTTGTAAAAAAATAGTCTGTTTCAGTAAATAAATCATATAAATGACAATTCCTTTATAGCGGCAAAATAACGAAAAAGACGCTTTACGTTTTACTAGCAAAAAATATTATCCTCGATGAAAGTTTGTAGCATTGTAATTACAACTTCTATGAACATGGGAATTGCAAAGGCGATTTTCGAAATATACATTTTTTCGCTTGAATAAATAACGAACTGCAAAAAGCGAAATGTTATTGGCACGTGAAAATGTTTTTTTAACGTTTGCACACTGATCATTTGTCATACTTCATTTATATGTGTCCGACACCTCACGACTTCGGAAAATGTTGTTTTTTACTGTCAAATAAATGGTGCAACTAATAAGCAGTGTAATAATATGAAGCATGGCACGAAGGGAAATATTAGACGTGATTTTAAATTGCCTACATTATCTTAACGTTTGTAATATGGGAATTTATATCTCTCTTGTAAATTATTTACAGCATTAAGATAAGTAGTACGTACCAAATTTTGTACTGAATTATTAAATCTTTACTAATAATAACAGTCACTGATAAAGAATCCTAAATTATAATCTCATACAATCTTGCTCATTTATGACAGCGATTGAGTTAACTCAGTTCAGATATAACCTTGTTAAATAAAGTCAAAATAATAGTATTAAATCACGAACGTTTCATAAAATAACAATCAACCAATTACACTGTGAATCACAGCTTTTTTCCGGAAATTTATGTTTCAAATAGTTTTTTGAAAAGTCTGTTGGAAAACATCACACACGAAAGAATTTCAAAATGCTTTCCTTGCATTCAGGAACTTTTTTGTTCGAAACTAGCGTAACTTCGCAAAATAATTAAAACTATTAATCGAAAGTTTGTAGTTTGTAACAAATAAAAATTCAAAAAATGTCCTATATTTGGAAACGACATTAGTATACTGGTAATCATGTAAATCTATACTGGGCCTGTACCGGGCCAGTTTCGTTAAGTCTGGAAATTTCCCGCGGGGTACAAACAAATTACACGTTTAACGTAAGATATGGTTTTAGCGAAACGGTGTGTTCTGCAATATAGCACTTTTGTTTCGTGCTAACATCTAAAAGCGTATAATTTGAAATGATACATTTTGAAACCATCATATCATTTTTTAATGATACAGTGATTTATAATAGATATAATACACGGTATGACCCTATTTCGAACGCGATTCATAGAAACGCATATTTGCCGAAACAATCGATGTAAAACAACCAAAACTCTATCAGCAGGAAGCAGTTAATTGCCAAGCCAATCAGGAAGATCGTTGAGTTATATCTCGTGATATGTGATACATGTGCCGGTCCGCTGCATAATGCGGTGAAATTGTTCTTATCACGATTCCTGTTGCATAACGTTACGCGTAACTAGATTTGACTCGACAAACTTGCAGTGTAGTAACTTAATATCTATAGATATAACTACGTTGTTTTGAATTGGACGTTAAATAGCATTTATTAGTCGAGAAGAAGAATCAGAATTGATTACAAAAAGCTTGATTAAAAACATCTTATCAAAATCTTTTGGAACCAAAATTCTGTAATAAAATTGGCAAATAAAAATAAGTCCTACAATAGTTACAAATTGCATTAGTAAAATAGATTATAATTTTAATTATGCGATAGAACTACATTCTGTAAGATAGTATAAATAAATGATATTTACTTAAAATATTAAATTTCAATCTGGATTGAACTATAGTAATCGACTTAAATGTTGTAAATATTTTTATACAATCTTACTCTGTTAAAAAGAAGTGTATTACATGTAGCTTATTTAAGACGTGAAGTGACTTATTTAAACCATCAGCTGTCGCAATATGAGACACTTGTACGTCTTGTTTAAGATACTTCGTATCTGAAGTAAGACACATGTATCATATTTTTTTAGTAATGTATTTTTTAATACTTTCAAACATCATGTCTAGTGTATTTGTTAAATATAATATCAGATTCGTTCGTGCAGATATTAAGGTTGATTTTTCTGAAAATAATTTAAGTTCAGAATTTTTTGAAATTCATTTGTCTTATGGGTATTATTATTATATTATATAATTGTAGTTACTATATAGGTATATGCAATGATAAAAAGTTCATTGTAAATCCAATAATTTAATTATTTCATTGAGAACATTTTCTATTAAAAATTACTATGCCAAAACATTACTACGATGCGATGTTTGTCAACAAAGAATGATTACCGTTAAAACACAGTAAAATATATGGAGAAATTGAAACACTTTACAATATTTAGGGGTAATTTTTATATGTTAACAAACATCGCATTAGAATACGGTTTTGGCACAGTATTTTTTAATAGAAATTTTTCTCAGTGTTTAAAAGAAGTAATTATTCGAGATAACGGCTATGTATATAAATATATATATAATATATATATTTGTGTGTATATTAATATAGTATTACAAGTACAATATATGAAAAGTTTTTTTAAATATGAGTTTACATTATTTCGATAATATTAAGGTAACACATAATATATATTGTTTTAATAAAGAAACAAAAAATGGAACGAAAAAGTGTCGAAGGTATTTAATTTTGAAAAGTTTTATTATTTTCTTATAAATGTTTGTACTCAGTATGGTATACGTATTAAAAATAAACAGGATAAAAGAAGAAAAGTAGCAACTCTTGTACAGCTCTCAGTTTTATTCTCATAGCCACATATGTTTCACTTAGTTTAGAATCCCAATTCTTCTTAGCGTCTTGTAGGATAAATTTTGAAATCCTTGCACCGGTGACTAAACCAACATAAACGTAACGAGATTTAAAAGGCCGTGTCATAAAATTGGCTGCAAGACTTGGAAAATTTCAGCCGTAAACATTTTATGTGCCTGGAAGCGGAGTAAACTGGAAAAAGGCGGATAGTAATTCTTTTATCGAAGTCGATTGACAGTAAATACAATGTAATCGCCGGAAAATCAGTTAAAAGCACACAATTGTAGATATAAGATAATAACATTGTAAACGGACCGCACTCAAAGATAAATTTCAACGTTACGGAACGAGGCGTTTTGAAATTAATTATGTGGCCGCGCGTTAATTAGTTGAATTAATCAGACGAAGGACGTTGGGTATGCTACTAAAATTTTATTCAATGAATAAATTTTGTAATTCGGTTAATTTCGATGAATATTATAGCTTACTAATGTTGAAAATACAGTCCAAATTTTACTCTGTACAAACAAAATGCCAATAATATAAAACAGATATAAGTATAATTTGCCGTTAGATTTAATTTATAATTGTATTAGATTTGCTAGGTTTTAAGTAATTGATGCGAATAATTGTATAGCGGTGTAATAAGTATTCTGCAACATTTAAACATTATTACATTTAGAGCGAAATTTAAACTTGCATATATATATTTATTACAAAATAATTCGGCGTACTTTTTAATCTTATAAAACTAGAAACCATAACATAAATTTTGAATGTTAAATGTATCAATCCAAATACAAATTTAATTTAAACATTAATGATATAAGCTGCGTAAGTCATAATTTTGCGTGATAACACAAATCATTATAATTCATTATATACGATCATGAAATTTGTATTACGATTTTATAGTTTTGTTTGTATTAAAATGACTAAATTTTAAAACAGATTTCGAAATTTTAAATTTGAATAAATCTAAATAAACATATAAAATATAAGTCCAGCAGTAATTAAACTTAGAATACCTATAGGTGAAATGTTGATCTGAAATATTCCAATATATATGATAGTTTTAGACCATAATTTCATAAAATTGGTTAATAATAATTTCTTTGTTGTTAAGTTTGAGAATTACTTAACAAGGAATAATGTGTAATTCATGACATTTCACATAACTATACTCATATTTTAGAAACCAACGTTATTGAAAAAATGATGCAATTTAAGGGAATTCAACGTGCACAGTGCATTTCTTTGCAATTCAGCGAGGGTTACACGAGTGTACTTTTACAGCGATGCATATGTTTTCATAAATCTCACAGAAATGTGTTGCTCAACGATGGATTATAATTAACTATTTTATTGCGCTTTACGAGTGTTATTAATATGACACACTGCCGCGAATATCAATCTCGCCTTGCCATCAAAGTGTTGCATTCATCGAAGGAATTCAGCTACTTGATGAGTGTTCGACAAATTGAAACATAAATAATACCGTGCAGCATAATAAACGTAATTTGTTATTACATTAGGTCTAGATGCGTTTTGTGTGTTTAATTCGAACTGCAGGGATTATTTAGCATTCCTCGATAGTCTGACGCATGAAAATGACTGACATTTTTGCGCGGGACAACATATTTTCTGTATATTAAAAGTCCCAACCGAATGATTCCAAAGACGTTGCCGTTTTGATATTGAAATATAAAACGTGGGTTGGGTGGCGGTAAAAAAAAGCGCAATTTGTCGTCTACACCTACGAGGCATTTCTCATATTTGTGAGATAACGACAACGAACTGTTCCGGGAGCTGTCTGAAACCGCGGTTGGAAAGTGAGATAACTGTTGCCCGCCAAGGTTTTTGCCCGATAAAAAACGACTGATGCAAACGTTCGTTTGTTTGCACCGAACGCTTAACGCGATCTTTATAGGTTTATGTAATTAAAGCAGGCTGATTCGGTGGCATTTGAATGCGAGTCTCATGGAACAATAGCAAGGTTAAGAAATAGGTATCCGCGATCCCGTAACCACGACCATGGCAGAGAAATTTTATGTGGTAACTCGCTTGAGGTGTACGTATAGCTTGTGGAACGTAATTTCTAGCGTTTAATTACTGCGATCAAACTTTCTTATTGCATTTTAATGTTGTGTTTAGGGCCAATTGCGCACTAATCGATCGCATACCAGTGGAATGCTATATCGAGTTTACAAGGAATCGTCATTAGCGTACATTATTGAACAAACGGATCAGTAATGTGGAATAATTGGCTACTGAGAGTTTGAAACAATGTAGGCCCAATATTGACTCCGTTTTGTTAATGAACGAATTGGTTGGTATTGGATGTATGATCAAGATCTACAACGCTATTTGCCGATCGAGTATTTTGCTTAAGAGGATGTACAGGCGATATAATTGCCGGTTTACATTTGTTTGTTTTGTTTATTTAATGGTTGTTCGACTAGTTCAATATTGACTATGATAGTTGGATTCGATATAAACTCGGTTGGTAATATTCAATTTGCGTCAGTATGAAATATTATTATCACAAAGACAATTCGTTTGTTGAGCAGGAAATATATAGGAAATGCCAGATAAACCGTATCCATTTCAATGATATGCGGTTTGGCATTTTATATTGTCATTTAAATTTTAGCATATAATCAGTTATGGTTAATCCGACGTTAATGTTAAGAGCGTGCTAAAAATATGGTAAAGTACATTTTTATTATTGAGTTTTTAGACGCGTTATATGTACAGTTGTTAATTCAAATTTTATTTTATACAAAATTATGTAATCGATTGAAAAATTTAATGAATTTAAATGCAATTGTTTTTATTTAATATCATATTTTATATTCTGGGCTAAAGTTCAAATTTATAATAATAAGTTAGTAGTAATCGGTGTTATTATTAGAAGTGACATTTCGTAAGCTGTGACCCTGACCGCGTCTCTTTGTAGGGAGGAAAACGTATCAAATCTTGAATAGACTCTGATTTCTCTTGATTTCTCCCCAAATGTCAACCATTAAATTTTTAAAGAAACTACCTTTTTTGCGGTTTCCTATTTTTCTTTACATGTCGGGTGTATATCAAATTGATTCCTGACATCGGGCTTGTTTTCCTTTATTTATTATTATTATTATTATAATTATATAAATAAATATAGATCTATTATGCTTATTATTAGAAGAAAATTATTAAATAACATAAAAAATAAACATAAAAATATATTACTGCTTTCTATTATGAATTTTTTTAATATCATACATTAATTATTATGTTTGAATTTTAAAACTGATTCATCTTTGGCTAAACATCCACTAGTAGAGCATCTGCAACATTCCTCTTTTATCTTATAATATACTAGATTTCAATATAATAATGCAGACTTAACATTGGCATAACAAAACCAATTTGCAATAATAAGGATTTCAAAATGCATTGTAGCAAATCTTAATCGTTTCTATATTTTTCAGAGAAAAAATAATTTTGGTTTTTGATCAGTAAATATATAACCAAAAACGCATCATTCGCTTAACTTAACTATCGCATAGCTATGATCAAAGCGAAAACTTCTTTGTTTCGGTTTCTTTTTATCACCATTTATTTTTAAGATAGTATATCATCTTGTTTCTTTTTACTTAATGGTATTTATCTTGTTATCCAAGAACAAATTTATCAGTTGCGACACGGAACAAACCCAACACAAGTTGTCAGTTTGAATTATTCACCATTGGCTGTGATATTAAAATTTACTACGTTCAACAAATTACTATTTGTAAATATATGACAATTTTTATTTTTGCTAAATATCATAATTTGATTCTGAACAAGAAATTACACCTAAATCATAAGTATTTAATAACCGAGGTAAAAATGACTAATAATCGTATATATAACATTTTTTGAATTATACAAGCATAAATCATCGGCTACGTTCATTTTGCTTTACATTTTTTATTATACATTATAATTCATTTATGAATAAATTAAAACCACTCGCGATATATATAAACTCTTTTATTTTTTTTTTCGATCAACGACATATCAATTACTTTAAAAAATGCTCCCCTTTTGCACGGAGTGTAATAAAAAACATAATTATCGGACATAATATGGAAAAAAAAGTAAACAACATTGATCCGGACAGTGAATAATGTAAAGTAATAATAATCAGTACCGCAGAAAGTACCAAACTTTGGTTCGCTAAATCGGAAACAAGTTTCGAAATATAAAAATGTCATATTGCTATCATGCGAATCTGAAAAAAGTGTAAATACTAAATTGGTTTTAATTGGATAATAGGAAATGCGACTAGAATCCCCACTTTGCTAAAAGCTAATATATATTCTGCGCATGCGCGGCAAAGTTTTAGTAGCCGAGCGAGTTACAATCAGTCGAATGTAAGTCAGTTTACACAGAGCGAGTATGTGGCCGTCGCAGTGAAGGTGCAATGTGTGCTCCAGTTAGAGCAAAAGTGGAATCGGTTATTTGCGTATAATGTCTTGTTTCGCGAAAGTACAACGTAGATCCACATTGCACCTTCTGACGCGAGACGTCTACATGTTTGCCGTACGCCGACTCTCATTCGACTGATTGCATGTCACTTTAGATGCTTTTGTCTACAGGGGTATGTGACATTAGCTTTAGCGACACATAAACTTGCCTAGTTTATGGCCCCTGTACGACGTGTACCCGAAATAATTGAATTCCAGCTTTTTACGCAAATGATACTGATTCTGCGACGACATTATATTTTTGAATACAAATTTGAAACGAAGCATAAAACGCAAACAGCAAATTACGTTTCGTATTTAATATCGCGTTCATAAAAGGGTTATCTTTTTCCGTCATATTAATAACCCGTCTTAATTTAAATACGCGCAAAATTACATATCGCATTGATTCTTTGATACAACGTAAAAGAATATTTTTGATAAAACGAGTCGGTAGACGGGTGGAGAAATACCATAGCGATTAAAAAATATACACCGACCTACATATTGGACTGATTCAGAAGGATTTTGACAGCTCGCCCGTAGACCATGCATTCATTCATTCATTCATTCGTATATTTCATTGCGTCGTGTCACGGCGCGGTTTGCAGCGAAACTGATAAGAGATGATGAAGATGTATCTTTTGAGCTATGCGTTTGAAAAGTTACGCCGCATGGAGTTTGTCGAGATATGAAACGAGTCCACCGAAACTTTGGTAACTGTGTTTGATTTGTGCTTTTTGTTTTTGTATTTGGGGGGCTTTTTGTCTGTTGCCGCTCGAATTCGCGTTCTCGCCGATTTCACGTCTAACGCTCTAAATAAACAGCGTGAATGTCAAAATTAAAGAAATGCATTCGTGACAAATAAATTGTATTGATTTGATATCAAAAAATCGTTACTAATGTGATTATCGATAAATATTCATGCGGAATTAGCAATAAGTGAGTGATATAAATTTCCTTTTACATACATCTTGACCTCACTTGTGGATGGTAAAAGTAAAAACTAATTTATCACGAAAACCAGTTATAGCTTATCATTTATAATTCAATACAATTCAAAATCAAAAACGGGGAAGACTTATTGAAATTAAGATGATTTTAATTCCGAATCATTTTTATGAAGGAGAGTGAGAAAAAAATTTCTGTATGCTCGTTTCCGTCTAATTATCCCACTTTGTTCGACGACGGTTCAATTTTCAACAGCAAATAGGAAAACGTTTGCTTCGTTTAGTAATAATGAATATTCATTTAACTTACAAAACATACTTATCACCTAAAAATTAATGTTGCGATTTATAATTTATAGTTTGAGGTGGGAGGAATAAACGAAACGTTACAAATTTATAAACTTTTTATTAGAATTAAAATTCTTGTCTTAAATACGGTCAAATAAAAATATATATAATAATAAAATAAAATATAAAATGGTTCGAAAGGTGCGAATGTCTACATTCTATAAACTCTAAGCATATCACGGTATCGTTACATAACGTGGAATAATTTTATTGTCCCAGTTAACCTTAGATTTCTAATTTCTAATGGCCGATTCCAAATTGGTCGATCGTTCGAAAAGGTTAACTCATTTGCGTAATGGCACGGTGCAACGGATGACGTAAATGCGTGTGTCGTTTGTCGTTTACGCTTTCGAAGGAACCCGAAAATATTATTACAACAAATCACCAAAGCACTCCGCAACGAAGGACGCGACGAAAGGCAAACTTTTTGAAAATGAAGAAACGAACCCAGCACAATATTGTTCCTCGAGCTTGTTGAACTTTTATGACAATCGAATTCCGCGTTGCAAATTGCGCAACAAATTAATAAATCATGATCTTGCCGAGCGCAATTGGAGGTTCTCCGCGTGTGCGTTTTTCGCTGCTCAAATAATTGCAGTTGTTGTTCAGGAATAGTTCGAAACAGATTCTACGTTTGATTCGCATAATTTTCTCCTCGAAACGCCCGGCATATGTAAAATTAAACCCGCTGACGGCTAATTGCGTTCCGTTTTAAACACTTGTACATAGTCGAGGACTTTTCATGTGTACACAATTCAGCGCACATTACTAGACAGCGGGATCGATATTACGGTCATTAGAGAGATAGGAATCAGCACTTCGCGTACACTCGACGAACGGAGATGCGCCGCGCATTGTACACGAAAATTTCACGTGAGGCGTGGGCTGGACGCGAAATTTCAACAGGGTTCCCGAAGTTTGCACAACTGAAAAAGGTCGTTATGGTAATTCTTTGTCGACCAACGGCGTGCAAAAATAGTTTGCGCCGCGGTGAATTTGCGGCATTGTTATTGCAGTTTTGAGACCACAATTACAGAGCAACTTGGAGTGTATTTGAGGCGCCACTGAATTATACAATTGTGGCTGTAATTATCATAATTTGGCGCGGTTCGCAAGCCCGCCGCAACGCAAATCCCGTCATTTGCACGCGAAAATGTGATTGTAGCTTTTATATTATTTCGTATAAAATATTTATTATTGCTCCAAAAGGTTCAATTAACGCCGGAAAAGACTTCAATTCAATTCTGAAAGCAATTTCAAGTAATTTGTTTGTTTTGTGTAATTTTCGTTACGGTCACCTTTCGAAACGGATTTATCTGTCCCGCTTCAATTCAGATGTTTATTTTTGTTTTTGTTGGTATGTCAATGCTACAATTAGCATTGAAAAGTAATTCGTTTGGATCAAATTTAATTTAGTGAAATAAGAAAACTGCGTAAATATTATTCCGTGTAATAATAATATTTATAGCTTTGAGTTAATTATGCAAGTAAATCTCGTAATTAGTTAAGTTAAAATGTATATTAATATACTTTATTAGCAATGTACACGACACTATATTTAAACGCGCTGTGTGGTTTTTGAATTCAATATTAATAAAACAAATAACACAATATTGTACATATATTTATAGTCGAATTTTATTATTAACTATTTTTATTTACTCGTAAAGCATAACGTCATTGTATGGCATAATAATTTTATGACACGTCTGTAAATCAAAGAATCAAGATTAATTAAGTGTTAATTTAAAAGAAATTTTTTATGCATAAATTATTTATATATAAACTGTGTTTAACTTTGTGTATTATATTATATCTATATTTATATAGAAAATGGAAATAGAGAGTAAGATAGAGTGTATTTACGAGTCGAACATGACCTATATACTTGTGTCAGATATTGATTTCATATGAATCACATCAATTTTAATGAGCCTTAATGAAGTGTGTTCATTATGTATGTGAATAATCACATTACATTTTGTAGGTAATATACTTATATTAGAAATAGATTGTAATAACGAAAAATGTAACGCCGCAATACGATCGGGTACGATTTTGAAAATACGTACATTCGTTTTTTGCGTTGACATAAAAAAATGAAATTTATAATAAGAACAACCTTATTAATTTAAATGCGAATTGAAAGTAATTAATAAACAAAGTATTATTCATAAATAAGTCGATTAAGTAATGTCATATTATGTTATTTAATTTATTAATTAAATTTTGTTTCAGTAATGTTACCTCATTTGCAATTGTTTTATTTCCGTTACGTATTAAAATCGTAATACGAAATTAAGAATTTCTGAAAAACTGCGCTATTGTATCATAAACTCGAGTAAATAAATTTATATTTGCAAATACAACACAAATTACATAAAAATTATATTTCATTTTTTTACAGTTCTATGTTACAATAAATGTATAATTATTTTCATCGCATTATCGCATTTTTTAATTGCGTGATTTATTAATGAAATTATTATTTAATAGGATACTTTATTAAAGGTTTCTCTGTAATTACTATATTTGTTTAACTGATATTAATTAAACAGTTATCTAATCTTTGATCTAATTATATTATATATACAGGAATTATTGTAACGAGCTATTTGTTTGTAAAAACATGAATATAAATAAATAAATAAATCTATATTATATATTTTATATGAAAATTAATTTAAAACTTATTCATTTTTCTAGGTTCGAATTTTGTCTAATTTTTTCTAATTTTTTATTTCAATCGATGGGGTGCGTGCTTGTTATAAAAAAAGTAATATTTGGTACAGTATCTATTTTAGCGTGCTTATAGATAAAGAATAAGCTTTGTACCGACTGATCGTGAAATGTATTTGATAGTCATGAATAATGTATCCAAAATAAGGAGCTATTTTAACAAAATAATAAACATTATGAAATAGTTGTGTGTATGTGAGCATATTTTTTATAATACTTTTATTTTTCGCTGTTCTAAATTTTTGACAGGATATAAATAAACTTCAAATTTACTCTACATAGAATATATTATTTTTATTTATAATTTTATATAAAATCTAAAATTTAATATTGACAAAAGTGCATAAATGATAAAAGCTAATGAAATATCATCAATTCTAATAAAGATGATTTATACAAATATGATAATATACACTGAGAAATTGTAAACACATAATTAATTATTGATTTTTGTTATTTAATCAATTATATGAACATTAATAATTAATCGCTTATTATTAATAATTCAAAACGTGAAAATGACTTATTTTATGTAATTTATACCATTAATAATTGTAAGCAACAGAAGTTGTAAACTTGTTAAAATACTATTTACAATTTTAAATAAATTATATATTTATTTAATCATATATTATACACGTAGAAAAAAGTTACATTATAAAATACCGTATATGACTTATAGCATTCTAAGGACATCATAATTATAGTGTTACTACTTTATAAAAAAATGTTTTATAAAATATAACTAATTTGTCTATAAGATATTGTATGGTAGATGTATAATAATTTTCGAAATATTTTTTGTCATATCCTTGCAATGTTCTAATTTATAGTAATTTAATATACCATTTTTCTACGTGCAGTAATTCCTACATATATGGACACAGATGCGTATCTAACTATATTTATATAGTATTATGTAACTTCCAATCAATTGTATGTAATTTTTTTAATTGTATTTCTAGTAAAATGTCTTATTTATTTGTACTATTACATTAATAATAGATGCTTTTATAATGCGAACACTACATATTGCCTTAATAATATGTTTAGTAATAATCTAAATACATTATATTACATAGAAACTGTAGTCATCCTGTCACATAGCTCGCATCAACAATATCACACATTTTGCTATAAAAAGAATTACGATACCGAAACGTCAAGTGATCGTTTTTACATTCAAATAACCTCAATTTATAAAAATAATAAATTAAATAATAGAAAATGTATGTATCAATGCTTTGAAGTATAGTTGTTAATTAATATGTATATGTTATTTATAAACATATTAATTATAGCCGCTTTATTTAGTTTATTGTTAACGTAAAATCAATAACATCCCTAGTAGAAATTTGTCTAGTATCTCGTGAGTTACTAGAGAATTTGTATATAAAATTTCTAATAACTCGCGACTTACTTGAGAAATTTCTACTTGGAATATCATATAAATATATAATATATTTAACAATGATAAACTCACAATTAAAAAAATTCTTTTACTTTATATTAAAAATATGATTTTATTTAAGTATTCAACGTAATAGATGTTAAAATTTTCAATTTATATTTTTGTACTTTTATATATATATATATATATATATAAATGAAGTCGCAGAAATCAATTCAGTTTTAATCATTCAACAAATTAATACACCCGAGTAAGAAAACTAGAACGTTTTCGTTTATGACAAAAAATATAATAATAAAGGTGGAACATTGTTTTTGCTTTCCTCTTCTTCGCCATAGTGTCGTTTTTTTGTATTTTTTTTTATTTTTATTTTTGAAACGGAAGATTGTCGATCGATAAATTGGCGCGTGTCCAAGCGCGCACTTGTCCCGATGCAAGCATCATATTTTTGTTTTACGAATTAATTCATTATACAAAGTGACTGGCTATTGAATTGCAAAAAATTTATGGCCTCAGAAATCACAATTACAGTCTTTTTTACTATTTATTGCTTTGTTACTGCCTAAGTTTCACAAATATTTATCTCGAGCGCAATGCCAAGCGCGAAGATAATTACCTGGACTGCAAGTAATTAATTAATATTAAACGGATATCTGTGTTTATGAGATATTGTTGCAGTAAATTAATGCCAATTGTTGAGAGAGTTCGTACTCGAGGCAGATCGTAACAGATATCGAAATTAACGAGTTGTTCCAGTATTCGGAACCAAACAATGGGATGTGATAAAAACTTCGACTATGTCGATACTCATGTATCATGATAATTCGAAATATCACACAAAATATACACAAAAAATGTTTGCATAAACAATATGTCAACATTTAATATGTTACAGGTGTATTGTAATATTGAAACAGACTAGAAATAAGATAAATGTGCTACAAAATCAATTTTAAAATTATAAATAGTATAAACAGAAATGAGAAGAAGTGTAAATTTAATTAATTTTAAAAGCAGCAATAAAAAGTGTAAAATAATATAAAAAAACACAATATAACCTTTATATATAATGTAATATTTTTCGGATATTTAAGAAAATAAATAAATACAAAATATAAAACAGATATATATAAAATATAGGAGAAACGCATTTGGAAGATTGAACGGATTTGAAAGAATCTACCGACAACAATTTAAGAAATTAGATACGAAATAAAAAGTTTCATAACATTACAATATTATTAAACATGTACATTTTGTAAAACTTTACAATTCTACTAAATGAAATAATAATTATTTTAAAAGACGGCATTACGTGCGAAATTGAGGTAATTATATATATTAAAATTAAAATATTTCAAATGTTTTAATTTAAATAAAACATACTTATATATATATATATATTATCCTGCATAAATTGCAAGTGTAATGATCGAAACAATTCAACTTTATTCATAATAATATTAAATGGACATAGTACTGTACACTCAAAAATATATATACAAATGTGAGTGAAATTATATGGTATATTTTACTTATGCTTCGTATTGCGTTATGTATATTATAAATTAACATGTAGTAAAAATTTAAAATAAGAATTATGCGATCTTCACGAATAATAATTATAGCATAAAACCATTATCCATGACGTTAATACCCGTTAATTTTAGTTTTATATGAGAATTATCTAAAATAGCAAAAATTGGTGTTTTGGCACATTTCTTTTTTGCGTGTCTTCGTGCAATCTTATGTAATTTTAATGTACGTGATATGAACGAATTTGGAAGGCCCGAGGGAAAATGTTATATTTTAAACGAACTGATCAATAAAAGCACGTATATATATTCGATTTGTTGTTACGATTGAAAATTAAGAAATAAATAACATTTTGTTGAGAATAAAAAATAAAAAAAGGTTTTCAATATCTTTGCAGACAATTTATATATTATACGTTAAACTTAATTTTGTTACAAATTATTTTGTATTCATTTTATCCTTAATTCTATTATGAAAGAATATATAACATGAAATAAAATAATATTATAATAAGCAATCAGTTTTATAAAAATTATTAGTAATAATACACAAATAATTGAGGTAAATTTTATTAATTTCGTATAATGTAAAAAAGGATTACTTTGACACAATACGTACGTATAATATTTATTATATATGAACTGAAGAAAAATTAATTTATTATTTTATTATATGGATTTTTAATAACCGTTTACTGCACAATTCATAAATTATTACTATTTTCTTGTAATCTACGTACCCAGCAGGATCATACCAGATTTACAGACTGGCCCAAGTCTGACACAGCCAGTTACCAGATTATGGCAACCAGGTTTGTGTCAGTATTGGCCTAACTACGGTTAACAATTGAAATAGCGGCGAAAGTTGACTAAGCCAGACTTGGTCAAAATTGACAACCACCTAAAGTGTCAGAGTCGATCCAGGCATACTTTGTATTATATAATCTCATACAATACTAATAATTTTGTCAGATAAAAACCAATACTGAAAAGTTCGGAACCCAGTTCTGAGCCGACGTCATCACTCCAACTATGGTACACTATTGAGCCTTTGACGGTTTACAATTGTGATAATACAAACAACTCTGGTGCCAATACTGGGCAACTATTAATCCATTTGTTTTATTCCTGCTAGGTCCCTTCAAATTTTAACCTGAAATTATTTATTGCAATTTACATATGTTATCGATAATAAAATGCAATATTATCCGATAATATAAGTCACTATTTTAATTTTGCCAACGTGCATAATTAATGTCCAGTAATGAACCAAAATATTTTGCCCATTGAATGTAAATCTCATAAACACGCTTCTGCAATTGACATAAAGAACGAAGAGTCCACACATCATTCCGGCTTGGACCATCGCCGCAAATATTGTGAATGATTGTTCGGTCGTTTCTTCCCATTTGCAGGCGCGCACCCCAATAGATAAAAAGGAAACTCGTAATGTGGCCCATGTTTCCTTTCCATTCGATTACCTCTTTTGCTTGGAATTTTAGTCGTTATTATATTCATCCACCTAAAAGAGGATAACATTTACGCAATTACCGATCCTACCGGCAACCAAAGAAGGGCGTTAAACATGAAAGGGATCTGAAAAAAATCCCCTCCTTTTAATGCATCGTTGATCCGCAAACCCCTATGCACGGTTATGAAAAAAGAATGTACCCATTCGACTAGAAAACACAATATTTGCAAAACCACGCGCAATGGTTAGTGAAGCAACGTTTTGTCTATTTTTGAGCCCTATATTCGTTAAGGCCTGGCCACAACCATTCATAATTGTTTTTTGTTATTCCATACTTTTACCAAACTAACTTCGGCGGTAATTTCATTAAACGTCTGTTTTGGCGAGAAAGACGCGCGTCAAAGCAAACAGACTCGAACGACTTTTGTGTGTTTAGCTAGAAAACGTTATTCGTTTCATAAATTATTTTCCTTCGCGGAAACGCATAACCTGAGATTTAATGCGATTATTAATGTATAAAGTGTTCACCAAAATCAAAAAAAGAAAGTAATAAATTAAGGTAAGAATTATACAGCATTATATTTGCACTTATATAATAAAGAATGCAAATAAGAAAAGTCGACAAGTCTTACGGAAGCTTATGTCCATTTTTCTAACGCAATCTTAATCGAAATCTATACCAGGGTTGTTATAAAAGTTACTTAAACATTAATAATTAGTGTATCAAATTGATGTCTAATATATAATTTATGGAAACTGTAATTGCAATTAATAAAGCAATTCATTTAACTCGGTATTTAGCTTATCAAAGTGTATAACATTTCGACATTTCCACGGTGAAACCTTATTAAATTTAAAATAAAATTTTTATTAAAACCCTCATTACTGCATGTTGTAACTCACTTTTTGTCAAGAAATTCCCTAATTGTAATGATATTTAAACGCTTGAAATTTCAAATCAAACTATTTAAGTTTATTTTCTTCTCGCCATTATTGTATGTCATATACATATATAGATTTGCAAATAATAATTTAATAACACCGTATACAGTCTTTGATCCAATGAATTGATAATTTAAAAAAGTCCTACAAATCTGCTACTCGCAGTAATTTCTCGTTTACCTTTAAGCGATCAATTTGAGAATTTGCTCTTGTCCAACTTACATCCTTCAATATGTATCAGCGATAAAATCAAATAATTATCCGATTCAGTCAAGTATGTAAGGAGCGACCCCTTTGTTACGCTCCAATAAGTCCAAGTACTTCATCACATACTGATGAAATTGTCCATCAGTCGCGTGCGCATATGCGCGCAAAAACGCTTCCAATTACGCATTGCAGAACATGACTTTATTTTTTTTTATTAGATATAAATGAAATCAATGCGTCGTGTATAATTTTTAAAAAGAGAATACCCAGTTTCGTCGGGCGCGCTTTGTTTGTAAAAATTACATTCCGGGATCGACGAATAATGCGGCGGAAATCGCATTTTTCAAGAGACTAGCTTTCACGAAAAATTCAATATTCAAATGCAATGGAAACAGAGATATGTAATAATTGCGTTTCACAGCGCAAACACGGCTATGGAAATGAATCTTACTCGGATTGTGTTTGTTTGTCCAACGACGGTTTGTGACGCAGCGGGCACTTTTCGCTGGTCCGTGCATATTCTGCGTACCGTAATGGAAAAAACATTTTTTCAATCGCGACAAAATTTCAGTCGCTTTTGTTTATGTTATACAATTTGTCAACTACTTTAATCAAATTTATTTATCTTAACCATTGATTATTCCGTTGGACGATGTATACTTAAAACGCGGCGTTAAAGTTTATTATTGTTGTATATTTGATAACGATCGTAAACGGGCAATATTTTATTTGAAAATTTGTGCCATCGATTCTGCAATTACTGCAATTTTTTCTCGTTCATAAGTAATGTTCATAACATGTTTAGAATGTCAGCTTGCAATGAAAATACGTCAGTAATAACAAGAAAATTAAAAATAACAAAATACTAACAGTAAAACTTTGACTATTATAAAAATATTATAAAACTTTTATAATATTGATATATTATATTTCTTTTTCAGACTATATTTATATATATATATATATATTTATTTATATGTGTTTACAATTAAAATGTAAGTTATGTGAATGCACCTTTAAAGGTCAACTAAGTCTAAAATGTATTTTTAGTTGAAATGTTTGTATTTGAATTTTGCAATAACAATTATTATTTTTTTACTGCTTATTCGGACGAGCGGTAGGTATATATTCTTCCTTCCATGTAATTGAATTTATGAAATGGAAATGCACTCGCGAACATACAAAACTGACGTATTGACTAGCTGCGGCAAGTAGTTCGCGATTTACATAATGGGAATATAATAGTCTTTTGTTCAAAATCAACAAGTTGATATCGATCTCGATTTTATTTGATTAGAGTTTTACTTTTGTTTGTGTCAATGCCATGTATATGCGATTTAGCGTGCGAATTATTGTCAACAAGCATTACGAGTGGTGCAATAAAAATTTGAATGAGAGTAAAAAGCCGCCAACAATAATAAAGTAAATTAAAAATACACACATTTATTATTGATACTGCAGATATCGTGTAGTATGATATATTGAATAATTAATAAAAACAAATTTTAATTAACTTCCATATTTCGATCTCGTTCTTATTTCGATGAATGCAAATTCATATTTGATTATATATATTTTTACCAAAAACAGCGTTGGAAAATGAAAATTTCAGATGATATTCCTCGTTCAAGTAATTTATTATTTTAAATGATAGTAATATTATTGTTAATAATATGAAATTATTATAATGATGAAAACATCCACAGATGAGGAGTACATTATAATAATTTATATAAAATAAACTTTATTACTGAAACGTCAAACATACTTTATTTATATTTAAATTTATACTTCTATATTTGCATATCTGCGTATATGAACGAGATTAGATGTAAACTACGTTTATTTATACTTTCATATCTTTATGCATGATTCATGCATTTCAGATAATTTTAACAACAAAACATATATATATATATATATATATATATAAATGTACCAAAATTATACTTATCACTTTGTCTCCTTATTGATTTTTTCTGTTTATGGAAGATTCCAGTTTAAAGTAGTTTACAAATAGTCGGACGATTTTCGTTTAAAAAATAATACATACTAAATGGCCCCGTGTGGAAATGAGTAGTTATTTTAACGTTAGAATTACGTCGTGTTGAGTTACTATGACGTTGGATAATAACGTTAGAATGACATTTGTTTGGCGTTTCAAATGAAAGACCTTGTAAACCTTTAATTATTAACATTAAAATAAAGTTGTTTAGTGACGTTAAACTAAGGTATTATATGACAAAGTTTCAAATAAAAATATTTTAAAAAAATATTCAAACAACAGATTTTTATCCATATATATAAAATTATAATATAATTTAAGCGTTAAATCAACGTATATAATTCTTGTAAGTTTAAAACGTCGTTATAACGATCACTATTATAAGTTGTTATAATGTTATAATTTTCCCGATCGATAATGTTATTTTAAGATATCATTCCAACGTTATATTAATGTTTTGAATTTAACTGACGTTAAAATATATAGTAATTTCAACGTTGTCGATGTACTTTCACAACTAAAGTTATTTCAAGATTTTTCACTTACCATACAACAACGTTTAATATTGACGTTGTTTCAAAACATTCGTATTAATCATCAAAACTAAGATTACTTAAACGTAATTTTTAGGTTGATTACGAACGGTCTTTAAATAACGTTATTCCAATGTAAATACGACTGTCAAAGACAAACTATTCTACATGGGATTATATCAGTGCAAAAACAACAAATTGTACAAACTTTTGCATTAATTTGCACTAAAACGTTGCACATACGTACATAAAATTCGTGTAATAATTCACGCTGCTGCAGCAATTAAATTTTTCTTATCACAAAAGCATTGTTTGCGAACTATACTGTTGCTATTATGAGAAAAATTGATTTTATTTCGAGAAAAAAAGTAGTCAAACACGTTGAGAACATTCTTTTCATGTCGCGGCAAACGTTGTATGAAAATTACTTTATGTTAGAGTAGAGACGAGGAAATTTGTTTAGATTTATTGCACGACTTTCAAATTATTATCATATTTATGAAAACGCGATAATACAATACGTAAGTGTTATGTTCGTGGCGTAGTGTTTTGTAAATGAAATTTAAACTTACGAAAAGAGTTATTGATATGCCCAATAAAAATTCTAAAAACTCGTATATGAGTGCGATTATCCTGTCTTTAAGCGAAACAAAATCTGTGCAATTAAAAGCTACTTTAATGCGGATAATTTGATCACTTATGCGTGCTCGATGCCTACGCAATAACTTAAGAAATTAAATATTTAGTGCAGCAATTATCATAAATATGATTGAAGCTTATGCAACACCGAATGCCTTTTCTTCTTAATTTCCTTTTTTTTCCTTTTCTTTTTCGATTTAACCATAGCATAATACTCTTTACGATACGAAATTGCTGAATTTTTGTTTTACGGTCTCGGCTTGTTTTCTTTTTCTTTTTTTTTTCTGATTTATTTATTGTCCCTATTTTCGCTATCTCGTATTATTTAATGAAACCGATAGATAAATAATTCAGTAAAATACATCGAAGGTGCATAAATCTTGCTTTAACAGTGACTGGCGTAGAATTACTTTTTTCCAGCCAACAACGGATAAAATTAATTTCGCCGTTATCTCTGAGAAATCTTCACAATCTTAATAAGAAATTTCTTCCAATATCTTAGCGAATTCGCGATGCAAAGGCTGCGTCAGAGTACGCTTACGTAATCTAAATGCAGGCTGATACGTGAACCGAGTGACGTGAGTTGCTGGCGTTGTCTTTGTGTATGTAGAACACGCGGTTGATCGACCGGAACGGGATTTTATGGTTCTAAGGCACCGAACTTTTCGTATCAACCCACCTTCCGGCCTTAGTTTTGCAGGCGGCGGTGCCCCGCGGCCAAATGCCGCGAACTTCGGATGCCAAGTCTCGTGCAATTTTCTCCCGCTTATATATCTGTTTACGTACGTGTAAAAGTGCCGATTGTGTTTATCTGCGATAACGTACGACCGTGCTCGTAAGATATTGCTTCGGAATTGGAAATAATTGCGATACCGATCGTGGGATATGCCGATGAAGTTCAGGTGTCATTCGCGATAAAGTTTAAATGTTAATTGAAATGTTCTGCCCATGAATTAGATTAGTCCGCGATTAAGCGACACGAAACTGTTATTAAGAAACGACGCCTCGATGCACGTCATTCCGTCGCATTGACGGAATGCCGCGGAATTTTGACAAGGAATATATATATGTTTGCCGTCTAGCATGTGTCGGATTTTTAATCAAAATTAATGTTTGACTAACTCGTTACATTCGATTCAAATGTATTTTCGCAAATAAAGTAATTCTTTCAGAAATTTAAACCAGCGAGTGGCCAAAACACCGGCAAAATAAATGCCTCCGAATATCCGAATAATCGTTGTTTAAACAAATGCCGGGGTATTAGATTCGTTTTAAAAAAATCGAATTTCTCTTTAATGAAAATTTGCGCCCGAATAACGTGCGATTTAAAATGTTGCGAATATAATTTAAACTTTGTAATTACATATAATAATAATAATAATAATATCAATAATAATAATAATTCTTTGTCAATTCTAAATTTGACTATCAAACGAGAACAATTTTGTTTAAGATTGTTTGTATTTGCAATCGCGCAGACAGAACTGCATTTTAGTGAACCTTTTTTCAGGCCACGTTTTGTTATGAAATATGATTTATAATAACACAGTTAATTGTTTTCAGTTGCAAAGTAGATGCGCAAATTGCGATGAAATCTGTTCGTTTGTTATCATTATACACTGTAATACCACTTAGCAACTCGAGATAAAATAATAATAATTTATGATCATTTCGATCCGTCGTTCGGAAGACAATGCTCGCGCTGAAACAAGTAATTAAACGCGAACAGTGTCTTTGTCACTGGAAATTATAACTCGAAGAAAGAAGTTTCATTTTTACGAGTGTCAAGCAGAAATGGTTAAATATGATCCTTCAAAGCTTTAAAACCACATACAGATAAAAGCACTTAAGACCCGCTCGTAACTTCGGCGCTACGCTATAAGTCAGCGGACTAGTCGTAAGTTTCTAAGAACATATTCAAGTGCATGCTTACGAGTCTTGATACTTCACGTCATAACGATGACAAAACACTCCACCCCATCCCCACTCCCTCCCTACTTCTTTAAATAACCGTAGCATCCCCAATAAACTCCACAATACTCTATTTTTTCTTTTTTATTATCTTATTCTTTTTTCTTTTATCCTCTTTGTAGTATTCATACAATTCAGCAATGATAGAGTAATGAAAGAAAACAAAAAAAATCATTAAAAATAAAATATAAGACTAAAACACAAATTAAAAAAAAAAAATCATAATATATATACTACTACAAG
>JABFQC010000704.1:0-24191 GCA_022817085.1 Psilanteris sp. ZL-2020
AAGTTTGCGCCAGAGTAAATTGGTGTTTCAATCCAGAGATGGATCAACATTGGTCGCCTAACATCGGCCAATCATTGACAAGTCTGGGCCAAGCTTGGGCCGTTCAATTTTTTCTACATGGGTAGCGCGAATTCGGCAGGTCTTTGTCACGACGGCGCGGCCGTTATCGCAGCCCGAAACGCCACGGGATGCTGCGAAACGGCGGTCACGTGACCGCGCGGCGTTGCGAATTTCTGCGACTCGCCATTGGGCCGCCGCGAAATTAAAGCTAATTAGCCGGCCCTGCGTGTTTAGGACCCGGTTTTAATGTCACCGGAGTCGGCGCCGTTGTCTCCGTACGATAGCCGGGGGGCGCGCGGATCAAAAGGGATTTCGCGCGTAATTGACTTTGCACGGTATCGCTAATATCTTCGGCGGATCGTGTGTATATATATACATATATATATACAATGTATGTGTGTATATAAGGCGACGCGTTTCAAGCATTTTTTAGCTCAAGGAAACGGCGTCGGTATCTCTCGACGATGACTCTCGTTATGCCGCTTTACATATTAATTATCGCCGTATTGACATTTGCTTTGCAATGAAACGCCGCGGCTTTAATCGCAACGCACAACCTTTGCTTGGTGGACGATTAGAACAACTGTAGATACTCTCATTAGTCATATAAGCTCGTTGACGCAGAGTCGCAAATGGCGCGATTTAGTTGGGCAAATAGACGCGCGTCTTAAGACGGGGGCGTCAAAAACCCGACGGGGCAATTTGCTTGTCGCGCGCGGGAGGGGGACGGGGTGGAATTACCAATACTGGTATCGGTACTGAAGTGACTTTTCGGGTATGCACTTTTTCGAGGAATAAAAAATGCAGCTTTTTTCCTTGTTTGTTGCCGAATTCGTTGGTAAATTCAAGGTTTAAGACGGTTCAACAGTCGGAATACTTAATACTGTAGTATTGAGTTCGTATTGACCTTGTTTTTTTGTTTTTTTTTTCTTTTTATTCATATAGATTTTCGAGGTGCAATCGAGTGCAAATTTTAAAAACTATTTCAGTAGAATGAAAGGACTGAAATATTATATATTTTTTAGTATTCGATTTCAGTACTTGGATAGTACCGAAAGAGTACCGGCGCGTTTCATAGAACGTTATTGTTCCGATATGAACGATATTTCAGAGCCAATGGTTTGTAACGATAGAATTATTCGCGGATTAATCAGCGCAGAATTTCAATACTGAATTTATCTCATACTGGCTAATTACAGCGAAAATTGGAATCGCGTTAAGCTCACGACAAAATTACAATTTCATGTTAGTATATAACGATTCACCCAATTCTCCAACCGATGGAATCTGTTTCGGCTGATTTCCGATGGGAAGCAACAACTGGCAACGCTGGCGCTCGCATTGGCCTGATAGTTTTTAATCTAACAAAAATTGTGCAATTGTAGTGGTGACAGAGCAAAGGTCAAGTTATTTGTAGTATTAGTGCATTGTAATAAACCTTAACTTATACACGGAAAGAAAGAAGAAATTGTGTTAAAAATTGCTTATATTTAAACCCACCATTGTCTGACATATATACTCTGAGAGAAATAAATGACGAAAAATTACTGTTTATTTCCTTAATTTGGGATCATAAGAGGAAAAGAATAATATTTACTGATTTTAAAAGGAAAAAGTATGTTTTTTACATAGAAAAATACTACTTTATCATAATATATTACTTTCAAAAATAGTAAATATTATGATTTGTCGCTGATGATTCCGAATTAATGATGTAGATAGTCATTTTTCATTTATTTCTCTCAGTGTAGTTGTACATTGAGGAAAAAAATATTCAATCAAATATACTGATACGCTAACACGGAAGGAAATAATGTATTAAACATTATTAGCAAAATATTAAATGTGTAACGGTATGTTATATTTTTAAATTATACTTAAAAGTTAGTAAATATTGCACATATTTCAGTAAAAATTGCTGAAGTTTAATGTATTATTTCAAAATACAATAATTTTTAATACTTTTTTTCTTATAGTGTACTTAAATCAGTGTCGTAACCTTCAAATTTAATTAAATTAACTGTAAATTTCGTTGTTTTGGTTTAAATGATTGAAATTTTCAATTGTAATCCCGTCACAACTGACATTTTTAACTGAAACTATTGAAAATTTTAGTCGAATTGACGGAGTTTATTATTTTGACTAAATTTTCTATTTTTCTCTCGGTGTGTGTATTATGTGTTCATTTGTAATCATATTTGTAATCATATTTTAATTTCAATTTAAAATTTCCAATCACAAAAGTTTGTTCAAACTACATGCATTTCTATAATAATAATTGATATTGTGTGTATTATATCAAACTAGACCACAACTGTCACACAGTCGTATAATTTTTAATGCGGCGCGTGCGATGTGACAATGAGAATAATTTAATGTGATTTCATTGGTTAGAAAATTAAATAATACAAAATACACGCAGAAAAAAATACATTGCAAATTACTGCAAGGTCAGTAAATATAATGAAAAACGCAGTAATTTATGGGCAATACCAAATTTCGCTTATCAGAAATGTCCCAACTTTACCGTAAACATTTATACTGAAAGTTTATTCTGACACAGGTTTGTTTATTGAATCATAACGCAAGGTCAAATAAAATGGTTAGCGTACTTATCATTCACTTCGAGGTTAGGAGTTCGATTCTCTGCAAAACAACAATTTTAAATTATTCTTAGTAAATCCGTACACGTAATTACATGATATTGAAACTACACGGAGATAACATACATTGAATTATTTCCTACGAAATTCGATATTAGACTGGGATATAGTCATCAAATTCAATTTTTTTAAATATGTTTCAAATTTTTTACATAATTTAATTTAAAAGATTTACTTCAAATATTAATTCATTACTGATTATATACTAAATTTGAGTACTGCAATTGTATATTTTCATCAAATCCTCCTAAAAATTATCCAAAAGCACACTGAGAAAAATTTCTATTAAAAATTACCGTGCCAAAACAGTATACTTTGATACGATGTTTGTCAACAAAGAATGATTACCGTTAAAGCACAGTAAAAATATAGGGAAATCAAAGTAATGTTTACGTTATTTAGAGGTAATTTTTACGTGTTGACAAACATCGCATCAGAATACTGTTTTGGACAGTAATGTTTAATAGAAATTTTTCTCAGAGCAATTATCACAAAAGTTACTATAACTATATTAAGTATGACCCACACACGGAACACAGAGAAAAGTATATAACTGAAATTTTACTATAAAAATACGAAATTGAACGTATACTTTCAAAACATAAATATATCTGATAAATTATAGTAAAAATGTAACATAAACAGTTATGTCTTTTCTGTTTATATTATAGTATATTATATGTATGCTACTTTTTCACTATACTTTATTGAATATAAGAGGAGAAATAAGTATGGAATGAAATTACTACACATTTTACTACACAAAAATTAAACTTAGAAAAGTGCTGTTTATAACACTAATTTGGCGACATTAAAACAAAATCCTAAAAATTACTGTTAATTATAGCATTATACTAAAAAAATAGGACAATTTGGTATGAAAAACTGTATTTTTACAAGGAAAAACAGTAATTTTTATGTTTTTACTTTAATGTCTCCAAATTAATATTATAAACAGCAATTTTCTACGTTTAATTTTTTTGAGTGTATACTGTATCAGATTGCAATCAGAAAAGTCACATATTTATATTATTATTTTAAATGTTAAATGGAAAATATATTATTTTTAGGTATAATTGTATCTCCGTGCACGCGAAAAAATGTTCCCTAAATATGATTAAAAACACGGTCACTCACGGACAGAACATAGTTTCACCGAAATTTTCAGTAAACGTTCATGAATGTTTGTAAATATGCATGTACCGAAAATTCATCAGTGTTTATAGTAAAAGCTGGGTATTTTCTGACTGAATTTTTGTTTTCTCTGTGAGTCACCGTGTTTTTAATAATATTTACTGAACTTTCAGTTATTTTGAATGCAACATTTTTCTACGTTTATATCATCTCGTTTATTTCATAACAAACCTTCAGTTACATTTGTTTCTGTACACCAATTTTATACTACGTCCCGCTACAACCTTTCATACAATAATTCGCCCTACATTACTCTTCGCAGTGCACAATCCGTTCCACCATAAATCCATACTACCAAATCCGCATCGCATATCGCCTTACCAGCTGTGCCACGCCGCCAACCACACTAACCACCCCGCTGAAAACATCGGCACTAAATCGGCATCCTCTCGTCAGCCTATCCCCGCCACCAAGACGCCACGACCTCAGTCCATTTCGCCCGCAATAAACCGTCCAATTCGAATCCGACACCGACGTCCCGCCACCCGTGCCCCTGCCCGCATATTAGTACCCGAACCCGGTACCCGCATCAAACGCATCGGCCTTGGGGCGACCCGCATTGGCGCCCGTATGGGCAAGAACCGTCGATCCGGTTCGCGGTTGGCTTCGACGCCGCCGTTCAACCGAGCCGTCGCGCGGCTCCGGGCGCGTTTCTGATTGCTGTTTCTAATTGAACTTGTGTTGTTTGTTGCGCGCAGCTGATTAGCATTCGAAGGTGCGGTTACATGGATCGCATCTTCTACATGGAAGTAGGGCGCTCCGCTGTGACCGGCGGCGGGGAATTCTGGATGGAGGCCGAGGACCACAACATCGCTCGCAACATGCACGACGCCATTTACAACTCGATGAGCAACTCGAGCAGCAAGGACGAGGTGACGCCCCGTCAGCGGATGCGTAGTTGCTCGGCGAACGAGGCCAGCAAACCGATATCCGTGCTGCAACGCCGCCACACAAACCAAAAGATCCACGCGCTCCTCGGTGAGTATGCCGGTGCGGGCGCGCACCCGCGAATGCACCCCGCGCCGCGATTTCGTGCCGCCGAAACCGCCATTTGGCCGACAAGAACGATCCCCGTCGTGAAAACATAAAGCCGAGTATCTGCGTTAGGCGTATGTTTCGACACAGACACGTGCGAACGGTCGGAGGACAGGAGGGAGCAACGGGGCGTTGCTCAGGCCCTCCGGAAGGGTCAAAGGTCAACTCGGCAGAATTCGAGGTGAAAAGTTGATGCTCGCGAGGGTAACCACGAAGGCAACTGCTTTGCATTGGGATGCGATAATCATAGGTTTTTTAGGTGCGTCCGAATTACGGACGATGCCTTAAATTCAGTCGATCGGACTTGTAGGTTGTTTTTGGATGGTAGTTGATGGACGGTAAAATTCATTTTCAAAGTTGATGGTAATTGTTGCTATTTAGGTCGTTTGCTATTCGATTGGCAAATTTTGCCATTGTAGTGGTAACACGACGATTTAGTTCGAAAATTGCGAAATTGTTTGGACTTTTTTTTGAAAATAGATATTCTTTTTAATTGTTTTTTAATATAAACTCATTTTACGTTTTTTAAACTTTCTTTGTTTCAACTTTTTGCTTATAGAAATGTTATGTTAAAAATACACTGGAAATCGAACATGAAATATCTGAAGTCTAGTCGAGATATTCTTACCGTAAACTATGCCAACTGCGGCGAAAATCATTTCATCCAGCTTTAGGTTAATTCAATTTAAGACGTTGTGTATTTACGTCTGTTTTCGGTCTACATGATTTTATATTTATATCCCTTACGTTCGAACGACACTCGCAACGTGACGCGTCAAAGATTTGTTTTTGAAAAATTACAATCCATTCGAATGATTTTGAAATTTCGCGCTTTGAATATCTTAAGATTGTCAATTTGAATATGTCGCTGGACTGTAAACTGCATTGACAATTTAGATATTCAGTCGCGAAACTGTATGGCAGACAGTAAAACGGATGCACTTTCAGTCATATTGACGCGAAACATAAAACATATGCAAACAACTTTACGTGTATATATATTCGAATTTTATTTTGATTCTAACAATTTCTTTTTTTATTCAATAATTGTTCATTTGTGATAATTAGAATCATGAAAAACAGGCTAATCATGTGTTAAACGTCGAGCTTAATGATCGATAAAAGATAATATAAACAAAGAGTAAATAAATAAATTGTCAATTCGTAAAGTAACTTTTTGCCTATGATTTTATTTACAAACAAAATCTAAAAAAGAACGCAGAAAGTATAAAGCTCGTGAAATAAACAAAACTTAACTGACTTACAAGGTTATAACTTTGTTTATTTTATGTGTTTATATGTCGGACGTCCTTGTTTATTTTGTTCCGAAACATTGAATTTTTGCGCCAAAAAGAACGTTTCCAAGAACTTGGGAATGAATATCTGTTTATTTTCGTCCAAAAATCCATAATAATCTACTTCTCGGTGTCGAATGAACTGAAACAAAAAAAGAAAGAGTAGGAAATTATCTGTACAAAACTACATTCCTTTCATCGGCTGTTTTGAATTTAAATTTCAACGTCCGCTGAAACATCGTATTATTAACATCAATTTTTAACTTCTAATTCTCCGAGCGTACCGAACCTTTGTCCCAACGTGGACGAATATTTCGTTAAACCGAAGTTCACGACCGCAGCAAACGTTCAAAAACTGCTTCCAAATTGATCGTCCCGCGAAACACGCCTCGTCGTGTTGGGTACGAAACGCGCGTCCAGTTCGTTCACGTGTTTGTTCAAAATATATTCATAACGTTATTATACCGCCACCGCGACCGATTGGATCGTACACAGTACAGATGCACGATATTCCCGCGTGTGTTCATTCATGTTTCGTCCGCGCGTGCGTTAAAAGCAATAATTTTTTGAGCCTCGGACGAATGTTGAATCGCGCATAATGCCCGCTAATCTTCGTGCACGCGGCCGAACCGAACACGGCGTTCGCATTCAAATCGGTGCCCGACACGCCGGCGCGCGCAATCATGCTTCTTCCGTGAACACGCAACGCGCGCGCCAACTCGACTCGGCCCGCAATTATTACTCCGACGAATTGTAAAATTAATAACTCGGATCGTAAAGCGGCCGATTCGCGTCATTACTTTTACGAGCCAACATATCGTAAACCCGACAACGAGAGTGCTGTAAAGTGAACGATCCAATTAAAGCGGCGCGCAACTCGCAACGCGACCAACTTCACTCCGGTAGTCGAGTCCTGACTTCGGCGGCCCTCGATGTATTTCGCGCGGCGTCGATCGGACGGTTCCGCCGTCACCGATCTGCAAGAGTTATTAATAGCGGACGACGCGCGCAGTACGCGGCGTTTCGTCGTTGACCGCCGGGCCGTTTGATGACACCAGGTCGCGACGGACGTGGCCTTGCGGGCGCATGCCCGGCGTCGGGTCGCTAGCGGTGCAGATCGGAGGACTCGACGGCTCGGAGATCGTCGGTACAATTGCGCGCGCCATCGGCGCGATTTTAACGCTCATTTTTCATTTACAGTGTTAGCCGAACGCAGCGCGCGCCCGGACCCACGCGTCGCGTTCGACCACAACGCTTGGGTTCGCGGAGCATTTTCATCGTGCCAACCACTGAGTCGCGGCGCTCGCCGTATATTCTCGTTTATCCAGCACCGTTTACCGGTTTACCGATCCGATCGGCGCGTTGAAGGAGAATTGAACGCGCTTCCATCGGGAATGCTACGAACAAGACAAAGACAGATCTACCATACTTCGGGTTAACGGTACCCGATTGGCGCGCGAATCGACACGGACTCGACCGATCGATCCGCTCGGCCGGAACGACGCGAACTCGGCCGACAATCGACGTGGTCTGCGGGAGCGTTCCTCGCGCCCATTCATAGGCCGATATGAATGAATGGCGGCAACGGGCGATCGTCCGCTTACGCGACGCTAATGAGAAACAAAGCTGCGTTTATCGTGGCATCGGCGCGCGATATAATGCGCGTGCGGTCGAGTTATGGATGCGGGCCGACCGTCGGGTGGGGGGAGGTGGCGCGTTGATGAACAGCGCCGTTAATTGGGTCGGCCCGGTCCCCGTCCGATCGTGGACTCTTTAATTACGTTGTTCTTCTTTCTCTTTTTTTTTCTCTCATTCTTTCAACGTGGGTTGCGCACTTTGCAGAAGAACAGTCGGCGGCGCAGAAGGAACAGGTGGATCCAATGCAAGAGCAGACCGCCACTGTCTCCGTCCTTTCGCAGACTACTTCCTCCTCCAATGCACACACGGGTCTGTTGTGTCACGCCAATTGTACGATGCTTGTCTTATATATCTCGCGCTCAAACACGAGTACCTCGTATATACACATGCACGCGTATACGCAGTTCGTTATTTACGAACAGACTTTTGCGCTCGCTAGCGAATTATGATTGGCCATGTATATATGTGTATATACTTTGTATGTATTATATATATGTATATATATACATATATATATATATACACATTTATGCGGGTCGCGGAACACGTCGACGCATGTTCTATCGATGTCCGCTGTTTTCAAATTATTCGTTGATTGCCGCCAACACTATGTTGCGTTTATTTTTACTTTGGCTTGGTCTCTGTCGCTTCACTCTCGACGACACCGCGAGCGGGGCCGTCAGACGTCGCCGTCCACTCGACGGCCGATATTTCGCGTGCAACAAACCGCCTCGTAATTCGGACGCTTTTGCGACGCGCCGAAATGCAGCATCCGAATCGATACGCACGGAATTGCGCTGATCGCACCGCAATTGGCGCGATTCTGATTGTAACGGCGCGGCTAAATTTGCCGGCCAGACGGAACGAAGACGAAGACGCACCGCGAAGGTCGCACTTTCTTATTGGCGCACCCTCTCGCTTGCTCGCGGGCTATTTCGGTTCGCGCGCGCTCTCTCGCGGTCGCCGCGCGACGCCTCGTAAACACGCGTCGATCGGCATTACGTAATTCTGATTTCGAGACGCGCGTTAAAGCGGCGACCTCATTTTCAGGTGTTTGACCCAATTCCTCGTTTGCGCTTCGGTGTTATGTTTAGAGCGCACGCACGGCCGCCGTGGGGCGGCGTCGGCGCGCCATCTGTCGGGGATCTCGTTGTCCGGCGTGCGCAGATGGCGCTCGCGGCGCGAAAGGTATTGATTTTCGATGACGTTTCGTGTTTTCGGTATTGTTTTGGATTGAATTAGATTGTTGGCGGGAGGGGGGGGGGTGTCAACCGCCCGATCTGGGCACGTTGTCGGCGCGCAAAACCGAAGCACGCATTTTAATTGCTTCTTGTTTCGCGGCGTTTGGCGCGCTGTCAACGCGACATTCCGTCGGCGAATTTGTCTCGCACGATTCGCTCGGAAGCACGTGTCTACGATTGGCGATTTATAATCATTGCGTTATTTATATAATTATATAATATATAAACTCTTGCATCGCATTTTGACTTTCGCGTTTTGCGCGTGCGCCAAAATCATCCCGCGAAATTGAGTCGTTTTATTCAACGCTAATATTAGTATCAAACCCCCCGCGCCACACTTTCTACTTGTCCAAACATGTATTCGGTTTTATGCACTCAGGACCGTCTGCGATTGTTTATTATGCTGTGTGTAAAAAAGCCGACGTTAAATTTAGCCGCGAACCGAGTTAATAATATTGTCGAACGCGCAGCATGTCTCGCGTCCCGATCGGAGGCGTCGCAATTAATGCCCGAAATTGCCCGGGCGGGACGACGGAACGAGCGTCGATGCTGTTCATCGGCGTTCCTTTTTCGTTCGCTTTATGACTTATTTTGGCGGTCAACGTCATCGAACGCGCGAGGGGTCATCGTCGTGCGGATTCGGTCGACGGCGATCAAACCCGAATTAAAGGACGCGAAAACAAACAATTAAGTGAAAACAAAAACCTCGTCTATAAAGACAGGTGAAATGAACGGGAAAACAATCGGGGAGACAAAGACTGGAGAAAAATAAACAAAGTCAAAACTGAAAATTAGGAGCGAAAAAGAAAATAATAATAAATTAAAAACCAACGAGAGGAAAAAAGTTGTTGGGTTGAAAAAGTCGACTGCGACGATCGCGGGCGTAATCGCAGGGTGGGGGGGGGGGAAGGCCGCCACAAAAAGAATTACGCATACGCAGACGGTGGATCAAGGAAGGCAACTTCATTAAATCGTACATTGGGCGAGTGAGAATGTCGAGCGTGTAGCGACATATTGTAATTAAATGTCAAGCGAACGAGGGATATGTATGAGCGCGCCTGGAGCGGGCTTCCCATCTTACATTACTGGTTTATAACTTGATTGACGGGACGCAAACCGACGTTTTAGTTAGTTCGACGCGACTTTGTGCTGGATACATTAGAATATGTCGCGGCGAGGCGCGCGATTGGACGTTTGCATGGTTCCTTTGAATGCGCCGTTAACGCGCGCGCGCGAGAAAGATAGAGAGAGAGTTCCATCGGCGTTTCATCCACGACGCGCCGCCGAGGCATTGTCGTTGCGCGAACGGCGCTCGCGTTTATTTGCACCCGACGAAGGACACGCGCGCTTTTCTGGTCCGTTGGCTCGCCGGCTTGTCGCGGGTCGTAATTCAGTCGCGCGACTCGCACAAATTGTCGCGACGATTCGCGCGTAGAGTATCGAACGCTTATTATTTTTTCAGATGTCTCAATCTTTTCAGGTGCTTTGGATTCAGGAATTTGTTGTTATATTATTATGAGTTGTTTATTATTATTATCAATATAATGTATGTGCGCGTAGACTATTGTTATCGTAATTTTTTTACGATATAATGAATATACATAAAAGGAAATATACTCTTAGAATAAAGTAAATTCATTTGTTGGTTGATGTATGAAATAAAAAAATTATTTTATTTTTTCGTCGTTTCAAAATCAAATTATGTTGCGGAATGTCAATGACATTTAACGGTATTGAAGTAACCGCATTGTTGCGATGCAGTATTTTCTTATGAAAATTAAAATTGAAAAATTTGCTCAACGATGGTGTTGAATAATGTTTTATGGAGGTGTATTTGTTCGAAAGTCTCGTTAGCGTTCAATATGATGTTTTAAAGAAATATAATGTTTTTGATTAAATTAAGAAAGGACGTTGAATATATACAAACGAGGAAATAAACAATGTCAAGCAATGTCATTTTAGTTTGATGTTTAAATGTTTTCCGTCATGAAAAAGAAATTTTGTACAATTTTGTAATTATTAAAAATAAATTAAAAATCTTCCTTTTTTATTCTTCTGTATTTCAATGTCAGAAACAAACCTTTTCTTTATAACCAACCACCATTCACTCAACTCTAAGGTCGCGGTAATTAATTCGAATAAAAAATCAGGGTTCTTGAACGGGCGAGAATGAACGAACGCTCGCAAGACGCCATTTCATCTTTTGGTATTTAAATTTCTCGCGTAAGAGTTGTAAACGATTTGCAGAGTTCGCGAAAGAATTTTTGTTCCAAACTTTAATTTCATGCGGGCGGACGGTAAAATAGCCAGGCGGGGGCGGTTTGCGCGGCAAATTGATTGCATAATTTGTTTTGTAAAATGCATTTTGAAGCACGCCGCGCTAAAAACTACATATATACATATATTCGTCGTGCCCTCGTTGCTCGAGCACGTTATGATTGATCGAATTTTGTTACGCCCCTGCTTGTATATAAAATTGCTCATTATTCGAACGATGGCAATTATTTATTGCTGAGTATCGACGCGGCGCTCAATTTATTCGGACAATAAAAATAAAGAACCCCAACATTCAATATACATATATATATAGTATATAAATATATATAATATATAAAGTTTCGTCAAAATTCATGCCAGTCGGTTCGTGCATTTATATATATACATATATATATATATATTCACTCACCGTGCCGGTATATGCATACATACGGGATACGTGCAGTGTCTTTCGTTTGTACCATATGTTGCATTGCCGATCGCTTGCATGAATTTCATTGCAAGCGTTGAATGAAAATTAAGTGTCGGTATTTAGGTGTAGACGGAACGCGAAGACATAGACGGGGAGATTCGAGTTAAATTTAAATTCCGGAATGCCATTGCTGCACATTAAAGGATGTTTAATTAAAGGTTTTATCGAACGCGATTGCTTAAATCAAGCCAATGCGATCGGTCCGGGGCAATAATAATTGGGACACAAACGTTTAACATTACCCGACCAGGGAAAATAATCTTTCCGGCGTATTTCTAACGTTTTGCAACAAAACAAACAAACAGGGACGCTCAATGTAAACACTGTCCGTAACCTTGTAAGTCATTGTCGCTTTGTTTTGTTTATTCCTCGTGCTCATATCACCCGTGTTCTTCATTAAGTGCAAAATATTAACGTCTTCAAAACAATAGGAGATATTTGGACGTAAAATGTTACAGCTTTCGAACAAAATAACCCGGCGCAGTAGACGCTAAACACAAGCAACAATGCTGCAACCTTGTGAATTTTGCTTTGTTTATTTCTCGACTTATATATTATTTTTAAATAACAAACCGAACGATTCTTGAATTCAAAGTAACTTTTAAGAACGCAAAAACCAAGGTGACCTGCGTCTTACTTTAAGACATTCTCGCGTCACGTTCGTTTTTGACGTATTCACCGAAATTCGGCCAATAATTTACCCCTGGGGTGGAACAATCCGAACCCCAGTCGGCCCCGTTGCGATGTTACTCGGGACCTGTCGGAACCGATCGGCAAAGCGCCGATGGAACTCTGTATCGCACGCTTCTCATCTAATCGACGCTTGCGCGAACGATCGCAGCAGGTGTATGGTTGTACCTAAACACACACACACACATATATGTATATATATATATATATATAGTAGCGCGTCAGTGAGAGCTGTATGGTTTGCAGCTGTTGCCGGTGCTGGAAGTGGGACTGCGTCGATCGCCTCGACTAACGCCAACTGCGCTATTGCGAATCGGCGCCGTCATTCGGTCGCAAGCCATCCCCATTCTGTCAATAATCCCCAATCCGTTCATGCCAACACTTGTTCATCGCCATTATCAACTACAAGTACTACAACCACCACTACCACCACAACAACAACAACATCCACTAGTACCACGGGTGACAAAAAACCAACAAGTACAGCAAGAATGAATACAAGTACAAGCACCACGACCACCACCACCACCACGCCAATCGCCACTACGACCGCCACAAGCACTACCGCGACAATTACCCACCAGAGAACATTGTCGCTGCCCTTAGCTGCCGCTGTTATCAATCAAACGCAATCATCCAAGCGATCTGTTTTACGCTGTATGTATTTTCCCTTTTCATCATACGAAAACCAAGACGACGAGAGAGAGAGACGGAGAGAGGGAGTCCCGGCGAAAACCAATCGTACGACGCCGCGAAACCGCGCCGGGCTCGCCCGCATCCCGTCTCGCTTTATCCCGCGTTATTTGTCTCTCTCTTTTCTTTTCAACTTTCGCTTCCTATTTCTTTTTGCGCAAAAACTAACATTCGAAATTGCGCTGCAAAAAACTGACGGGTATATCGGGCGTTTGGATAAATGAACCTGACAGGGGTTGTCATTTAAGGTTCGTCTTCAAGTGACCGTTCGCCGACGGGAAGTGGAAAGCCGGCAACACTGTATTGCAAACAGCATTGATGATGCGTCGGATTGGATAATTACGATCGTCACTCGGGCTTAATGATTGGGAGTTTTTAACGCAGATTCGTATTATGTCAGTTTTAATTTCAAGAAATTTCAAATGCATTGTATTTAAGGTGTTTGTTTTGTTAATTTTTTTTAACTTGCAACGTGAAGGTCATTTAATTGTTGGGGTCGCTGAAAATGGCGGACTTGGCTATTTCGTAGTTTTTTTTTTAATGTGCTATTTTATATTATTATCTTCATTTTCGTTTAATTATTTCTTATCTTACAATTTCGTAAATACAAATGCGTTTCACAAAAATAGTTATAGCCGTCGTTTCGAAATCGCTAACTTTATTACAAATCTTTTCAAAACGCATTATATGATATTAAAAAAAAAGGGAGTTTTAACTGTTCAAAATATTTACACGAAAAACGTTTTCGAGACATAATTATTTTTCTATTTCAATATCGCGTTCTGTTTACAATTATCTGCTCCGTGCAACGTTGCCACTTCTGCTTTCCGCTCGCCAACAGAGTACAATATTTTGGAACGCAATTGCAAATCATTTTTCGTTCATAAACCCGCAAATGTCGCATTTATCACATTTGCTTTTGCGTTCTGATTTTAAGCGACCAATTAACCAGTAAAGATTTTTAAAAAAAGGTCTTTTCCGCGTACGCGCATTCATTAAAAATTACAAATAAAACTCTGCAAACGCTTGAAAGTTTGATGACTGAAACCGTACGACGCGGTTGTTTTTGCAGCGCAATTCGGCCGCTTTGAACTCGAAACGCGTCGCGTCGCCGCGGGCCCCGATGCGCGGCCGCACGACGCGATCGTTTGTCTCTCTTCAATCGCTCGTTTCTTTCCCTCGTGGCGTTCTTGTTTTGCCTTTTGTCATTGCGTTCGCGGGATAATAACAATTTACATAAGAGTACTTCAGCCGAACGGATTAATTGCTCGGACCAAACGCTCGACGGATTTATGTGCGCGCGCTCGCAATGAAATATACGAAATCACGGGAGAGCCTTGGCGAAAGCCGAAGTGAATTGCGTGGCGCGTTTCAAACGAATTTCCGCATAAATATGTGCATTTGCGAAATTGACTCGCGCGGCGCTACGACACAATGACGTACGGCGCAATCGGTCGGGACGCGTCGCTTGCGCGAAAAACAAACAGGAAAACGGCCGCGCAATTATGCGTTTATTTACATTTCAAGCAGACAGAAGCGCTTTCGAGTCGCGCCGTTTGTTTCCCGAAGCGCGATTTATTGCTAATGACGGCGCGCTCGATATTAATACGCGCGCAAAATGCCGCGTTCCGCGCGCGAACCGACGACTGCTCGATGCGCAGTAAAACGTTTTATAATCGCACAAAGGATACGGCATTTTGTTTCGTTTTTATTTCCCGCTTTTGTTTTGCTCGGTTTGTTTTCTTTTTTTTTTCTGCCTCTTTTTCTTGTTATTGTCTTTTATTGTTCCGTTTCAGGTTGTTTTGGGTTTTTCTTGTTCATTTTTGTTCGATTGTTTCTTTTCGTTTCCACTTATTTTTGTTAAATAACAAGTTAATTACAAAGTCGCGCTATTAAAGGCGTAATATTTTTAGTTAATTAAATTTCAGCCCCGCAACGTTGATACTGAATACAATTTATTTGCCATAAACTCGGCGCTTTACGATATAAAGAAGTAAAATTTTAAATAGCGAAAAATAATATGAATGAAAGGGAAATAGTTGTAACGCGACTACGCGTATAATTAAAGCATCAACAATAATTAAAAGTAATAACTTAAACGCGTAATAGTTTAGTTGCGTCGATGAAAAGGAGAGAAAACAAATAGGAAGGAAAATAAATAAATAAGTCGGATAATTACAACGTCATTTAAGTGTAGCTACGGAGTGAGAGGGGCGGACGGGGACGAAAGAGGAAGAAAAAAAGAGCGCGTTCAAAGTCGCGCGGAAAGCGATTACTCGAAGTTCGGTTCGTAATTGGACTTAAAATTTTCAAATAACGTTCGTTAACCGAGCGCGATTTGTTTACATTAAGCGCGCCTCTTGGGTGATTCATTGTCGCGCGTTTACGAAAATTAACGTAACTCGCGTTACCGATATACAAATTGATTTCTCGTTTTACTCCGCCGAATATAACCGTTACGCGGTGAATAATATTGGTTGACCGAAAACACCCGATTCAATGACCAAACTCGCGACTTATTTATTGAGCCGCGCGAAAAGCATCATTTACCGCGCAATCGTAAAAACAAAAAAAAAACAATTTAATCCGCCGTTGGAGTAGTTATAAATGTTTTATAGACTGAAAAATGTTTAATTGGTTCATTGACTTGAACGATCGGGTTGTATTGGTAGTTTGAAACTGAGAAAAATGAAATAATTTTGGGATAAAAAAAAAGAAAAAAAAAAGACAAAGAAATATAAAAATGCGAATGAGATAAAAAATACTCATGTTTGGATCAATATAAAAAAAGTACGCTGAACATGTGAATACGCAACGTAAACAATGGTTTAACCTTGTAAGTTAATTTTTGGTTTGTTTATGTTTATATTTTCATAAATATAAAACACTTTTCATAAACTGAAAACACTGAAATCTTTTGAAACAAAAAGATATTTTTAAATACATATCGTACTGGCTAATAATAGTACTTTTGTTTTGGAAAAGGATCGTACTCAATTGTATGCTTGTATAATAACCAAAAAATCGAGCATTTATAATATATTGCTTTTTATTTTCAATGACATAAATAAGAATTCAATTTATCTTTTTCGTCGGTGTTAATATGCTGTGGAAACGGTGGGTTCGAGACGTTAAAAATGATTTGATTTGTGGGTTACGCGGGCGTGAAAATGTTAAGAGAGTGTTGATTGGCACAACTGCTTTTTCAACAGTCAGTCGGTATTGAACCATTTATAGAGTTACGCAAAAACAATCAGTTCCTTTGTAAAATCTTTGTTTTCTAAAATTATTGCTCTTTTATGTAAGCGATTACAATGTGTTTTTCATTGGACTGTTTTCTTTCTGTATTTAAAACACGACAATATACAACGCAACCAGATGTACAGATGTAAATATAAACATAAGAATATGAAAACGACAAATACGAAGAAACGCCGATTCATTTGAATGATTCAAATTTATGAAAACACAAACAAAGTTAAAAACAAAAACAAAATTTCCAATTACAATAATGATCGTAATAATTGAAAATTACAGGTATGGTAAATTAATACATTTTTCAATGTATCATTTTATTCGTGCTTCTATTTTCTCCGTATTTATATAGAGTAAATTCTGTTAATTAAAATTAAAATAAAAATGATTATATTTGATATACCATAATATTGTATATATTAACATTTAATATTGAATAATATTTAAGTGTTTTCAGTTATACGAATTTCATTTCTGTTTTTTTTTATTTCTGTTCAAATAATAATAATAATATTATATTTGTTAATATTATAAATATAAAGCTCATGTAACGTTGAATAAAAAAATATTAAGAATTGTAAAACGCTGTAATGTAATAATAACAACAAACATTGTAATCCCGTTTGTTTATCAGCAAATAGTTTGGAGTTATCACGTTTTATCCGATTTTTTTCTTGATGTATACAGAGTTAAATATGAAATACGACGTTCATTTCTTCGCAAAAAAACCGTCGTAAAGTCGCAGTTACGAGTGAAATATATTAAGACGATTTTTTTGTCGTCGTTAAACGAAGAAAGAAAGGTTAAATATTGTATCAATGGGAAGTCAAATTTCGAGCGCGAATTGCAAATAATTCAAATTTATAACGTTTTCCTCTTTTACAGCGCGTTTCTGACGAAAGAGGGAAAACAAATTAAATATTATTCTCCGTTCGTTATCAATTTTCGTTGCGTTAAAGATAATTGATTCGATGGTTACTGTTTCGTTATAAAGTGTATCGCGGGGGATTTAAATTGATATTGTGTTTTCGTTCGTACGAGCATTTTCGTAAAAAACTTTTTGTTTGACCTACATTAACTCGATTATAATCTTTAAAATACCTTTTAAATTACCTCCAAGTTTTTTTTTTCTTTTTTTAATTTTATTTCATAATTAATACCATTCTTGGCCGAGTATCTGTTTTTTTCTCTTACGTAAATATTGCTTAAACATTATAATACAACTAATATTTTGTAAACAAGTCTTTGTTGTCATTTTCGTTCGCAGTTCATGGAACAATGTACATAATTTCGCGAATTTTGTTGTTATTATTATTGTTTTCGTTTATAAAATTCATTGAAATTGTCCAATACACAAGTAAAAATCATTAACAAATAATCAGTAAAAAATACCAAATACTGCACCTAGGTTGGATTAATTAAATTAATACATATATTATTATTATTATTAGTTTAATGTATATTTACTTATATGCACTTTAATGGAAACCTGAGTTCGCCATTTCCACACATATATACTGGATTAAATTACTTAATAAATATTATACATTTAAATTTGAAATACATGAAATTTCATATTTTGTAAAGAATCTGAAAATATTTATATATATATATTTTTTTTTTCTTCTCAAAATATTTTCATCTTCGCATTTTTATTTGCCTCAAATATAGGCGGTAAAAATTAATCTACAAATTGCTAACATAGCATTATAAGGATTAATTATGCTTTAATTAATTACGATCTTAAGCGCGAAACACAATGTTATGTCTGTGCAACTCATTGCGTCCGAGTCTCATAAAAACAAGAATTTTTATTAAAAACACGAAAACATCCAGTTTAAGACGAACAAACACTTGTTATTCGTTTATTTCGAGTACTTCAGTTTTTGTTATAAACGCAATTGTGTTCAGAGTGCAATTTTGATTTTGAAGAATGTCATTTTCCCGGGAACATAAATGGGAAACGTCACTTTTATTTATCGCCACATTTTTCGGGATCATTTTTCAATTCGCAGTTAGTGTATTCGTGATTAAAAAAAAGTTATTTAATTCTCGAATATAAGGTGAAAAAAATTGTATTGCAAAAACTAACTTTTGTGTCTTAATTTATTCCGTGTTATGTTAATATATAATTGTTATGCATAATTAAATACCTTTTTTATTCCTTTTCGCTTATTTGTTTTTGTTTTCGAATTTGCATTTCTTCTTGTTTTTGAAAAAATATACTCAAAATATAAGAAAAATTCTCATTTAAATATCGCATTTAATCGATTTAATTAATATGTTTATACAGATAAAGACAAAATTCATTTCACAAATATTATATCATTCGATTTTTCTGCCGCGATTATGTCATTTGTAAGCCAATTACACGCCGGTTACAGTGCGATTATTGTGGTAACCAAATTTGACTTAAATCGGCCAGGTCGTTTATAGTCCATGAAAAACCACAGTACATAAGTTCGTGGAACACGTAGTTGTTTTTTTTTTTTATTATTGTTTACTATAAACAAAAACAGAAGGCTTGAAATGAAAGCAATGAATTCTACGATTTCACGGTATGAATCAAAACAAGACGACAAAAAAGAATACAAAAACAAAACAAATCGCCCGATTCGTGGCCGAATTAGTTGCGCGCGACCAAACAACCAGTTTCGAGCAATCAAAACAAACAACAAGACGAAACGTCTCGAGGAATTAAGATATTTGTCTAGCGGCGTGACGATTTTACATAAGTCGTTTGCGCCGCGACGAACCGACGATGTAACCACGCGTTGTTGTCATAAATAAGATTAATCAATTGACACGTAATTATTCCTTATTTATAGAACAACGTCTCGCAATAAAATTGAATATAAAAGCCACGCATTGATCCGCGCGCGTGATTTGTGTCCGCGCTATTTACCTCGCGTGTGTCGACGTTTAATCATCCAATTAGCATAAATTTTCCTTCAATTCGACCGAATGCATAAACATGAAAATAATTTTGTTTTTTCCTTTTAACTTCGATCCAGCGTCTCGGCTTGATTGACACGTTAACGAGACCGAAACGTCTTACGTGGTCATTAACGAATTAATCTTGTTTGGCAGCATCGTCGACGGTCAATTCGCATCGCGCACGTGTCTCAATAGCAACGCGACTTTTCCGCGCGCGATCGAGTAAACAAACAAACGGCGTTACCTTCAAAAGCCGATTTCCCTAATTCGCGAGACGGACGAAGAGGAGGGGGTTGTTTTGATAAACAAAAACGACCGTTGGTCTGTTGAAAATGGCCGCCACCAATTCGATAAGAAATTTAAATTCGACGTGAAAATCGCGAGCCAATCTCGTTCGCGCCATTTTACAGCAGGCGCGTTTTGATTAAGAGTCGCAATTGCGCGCTTTTCCGTCCTCGTTCTTTGTCGTCGCGCGAACTCTGCGCGAACTCCCTAGCCCTTCACAATTGACCCTCTCCGTGATTCATCGGGACGACTCCGAAACGTATTTGCGATTGTAAATCGAATGCTAATTGATACGTACATCCTGCTAGCACTTCGTGTATATCACGCGCGCATATCCTCGTGTTGGTTTTCAATCCGTGAAAATGCTCGTTTTTTGTTGTCGCATTTGCCCGCTCGTATCTTTATTCATCTTTATTCTCGCGGCTTTTCGGGCTTCACTTTTTTTGGAGCGAAACGCGATAATCGGTTCGGATTAGAGGAATTTTATTCCGACTTGTTTACGACTTTTTTTCGTTACATTCTCGTTTTTGCACGATTCGCGATTATCATTATTGTTTTTGTATCTTCGATGAAGGAATAAAAACCGTACGAAAGAAGCGATGTTTTCGACGTACAGTTCGAATGGTTGGGAGCGTAACAAACGAGGACGTCAAACGTAAACAGAAGAAACAATCGATGTTGTGACCTTGCGGGTCGGCTTTAATTTGTTTACGTTTACATTTTCGCGTCCTTTCACGTTGAATTGCTGGACGGTATAATAATATATTCGGGGAAGAAAATGTCGCGCTTGAAGAACGGATAAGAATATATTCCGTCCCGTAAACAAGTTTGCGCATTTTTGTCGAACGCGAGTTAATAACGCAGAACGTTTGTTACGGAATGCTTTAATGACATTTACGGAGCGATGGATATTGACCTCAAACCGACTTGTCTCGCGCTCTCTTCAGTGAGAGCAACTCTATTAGCGCGGAATTGTTTCGCGCGAAATATTGCCGCGCAATTTCTCGACGTTCGAGCGCTTTTTACGCAATCGAACCGCGGGACAAAGCCCCGCGCGGCGGGTTTATTAATAAAACAAATTCAATTTGTTTTTTGGATTGAGTACGGGGGATCGCGTCGCGGGCGCGCTCAAGTGCGCAGCAAAATTCAGTAATAACCAGCTCGCGGTAACCAGCTTGCGGCGATAACTAGTTTGCCGCTCGCAATGGTGACGTAACGCTCGGAACGCATAGACGATTATATAAACATACAATAATTTCGTCCGAATTTTGCGGTTTCGGGGAATTGTTTCGACGCTCGAATAGCTCCTTGTATAGCCAAACGCGTGAATTCGCGTTTGACGACGGAAATGCATTTTTTGGAAGCGGTACAATTTTACGTATCAAACGCGTACGCGTTGTTGATCGTTGGGAACCTAGCTTTTTGTTTACATATATATATATATATATTAATGATTCATTTATTTGTTTACTGTTACTTTTTATAATGGAATGTTCTTTATCTAACTTAACCAGCATGTTGCAAAAATGGTGGGGGTATTTTGAATAATATTCAATTTCTAATTGTTTACAAATGCTTAATTGAAAAACAATTAAAATACGAAATTTGTGAAATTTCGATTTGTTTGTTTTGGCATGCGTGCTTTCAAGGGATTCCGAAATATCGGCACGATTTCAATTCGGCGCACTTTTTATTTACGACGCGTTACGTGTATTACATGTTATTACGATCACATTTGTCGTTTGTTTTGTTTTTTTTTTTCTATCGAACTTGTCGCATTTCGCATTCGCGAGATTAAACCTCGTTCGTTCGTTCGTTTATTCGTGTTGCAATTACGGTTTATCTAATGCGACGGGAGAGCTTGGTCACGGCGCACGCTTGCATGGGGCCAAACGCAACTCGCGCCGCTTCACAAACGCACGTCTATTCGCCGAACATATGCGCTCGTCTTCCTGTTATCATCGTTCAATGCTTTATGAATCGCTGCGGAGAAGCATTTCACGACTTACACGCACGTGCGCGTGCACAAGCACATGTATACACGTACTGTTTTACGACGCAACGTTCAAATCTCAGGAGGAAAAATAAAAGAACAAATAAAAACACGACAACGATAATTAAATAATAATCATTTTTTTTTTCTTTCTTTTTTTCATCCCTCCTTTTCCCCCGCATCGATCGATCCGGCCTGAAAAGCGTCCGATTTGGAATCAAACTGCGCTCATTGTTCGCACTTCGTTCGCAGTTTCAATGCATCCGGTTGACGCGCGGGACGGGGCTTGGCGGTTGGGGGGGGGGGGGTTATTGCGAAACGCGTTTGGAGTTTGGACGCGGCCGAAGTCGAATCCACCGAGCTCGGTCTCGGGGATTTTTGCCGCGGCGATTGGTCGCGAAGTCAATCGCGGGCGTACCGAACTTGAAAATTGGCCGGTTCGGTCGGGAGCCGCGATGCTATCGCGACCGAGCTGAGAGTTAAAGCGGAAAATTAAACCCCGACGGGGAAACGCGCCCGCGCTGATAACGGCGTCTTTCGTGCCGAAACGCCCGTCGGTCCGCCAGGGTCGCGAATTCGGGCGCCATTTTCGCAACACCTCGACGCGTACGTGCACGCTTGACCACGTGACACGTTGCATCCGTGTCATTAACAGGGAGAGGTTGCAGTCGGGTTTCGGGGCGATTTCTTGTCTCGCTCGGGTTGGATTTTTTTGTTTTTTGCTTGGTCCGCGCGTTACTCCGACGCGGTGTTGATATTGACGGGCGGTCACGTGACGCCCCCGGGAGACGCCTGTTTGCTGCTTGCACGACCGAATGGTCGCAAGACCGATACGGAGGGATCGGGGAGAGATTAAAAAATGCGCCGGACAGATAATTTCGTCTTGTTTTTCGATTTCGATAACGCGTATCTCGCGTTCGGCTGAAATACCACGGACTTTGAAAACGCGGCGCGACCGGACAGGATGTAGGAATAATTTTGTTCGGATGAAATTTGCAACCACCGCGCTGATCTTATTGACGGAATATATTTTAATACATCTGAGCACGGAACATTTGGTCCGATAAAATTGATATTACGCGCGCCAAAGTCAATATAAATTTGTATAAATATATATATATATGCACGGAAAAATAAACTGTTGAAAGTGAACTGTTAGGGCAAAAGTCTGAAACTGTTGAATTAAATGTTCACCTCTTGTTTGGAAAGTAAATGATGACTAATGTGTAGTTGTTTTTTTTTAATTACCGGGAAAATTGTGTAGATAAAATGAAAAAAATATTAATGTTAAAAGTGGGATGTAATTGGAAAATCGTATAAAAATTAGTACTTCGTCAATATATGAAATTATATATAATTTACTATGTATTAATAATTTTAATATATTTTATATACGAAAACTAATTTGTTTAGTAGTTACTTTAAATTAAGAAAATATTATCAAAAACACGGTAACTTACGGACAAAACAAAACATCCGTTGGAAATTATACCGGCATTTACTGATGAATTTTCTGTATGTATGTAACGTTTGGTAATTTTTAAATGAAATTTGTAAAAAAATGTAATTTGTATAATAGTCTTAAGTATATCCTACTTTTTCTATTAGTATAGAAGTGTTTTTATGTTATTTTTCTCGGCGCGAGTAAAATAAAATTATAATATAGCCTCTTAACCAAATGTATTCATAACTTTACAATTTCGAGTTTATATTTTTATATTCATATAATCATAGCAATTCTTCGAAAATATACCATTTTTGATATATATTTATATCATTATTATCTGTTCAATTTTCATTCCGAACTCGTAATTCGTATTACAAAAATTGCAACAGCAAAACTATAGTTCAGAAGTACTTTTTCAGTCCAAAGACTATTACCTGGATTGGAATTAAACATCTTTGAATGAAATCAAAATCAAAATAGCATCCTACACACACAGAAATGATACAGTTGAATTAAAGAAATTATTTTGTTAAGCGTATTTTGTCAATTTGTCTGTGTCAATTACAAAATTACTGTGTTGATTCAAATAAAAAACATCAACAATATGACAAAATGATCGAATTTGAATATGTTGTTGATCTAACAAAACTATTTGTTTAGTTGAATAACAACAAAACAGTTTTGTTGAATGAAACAAAATTTGTTTGTCACTATAAAATATTTCTGTGCGTGTATAATTTACAACCTTTCGCCATGAAACGTACAAATTCCCCATCAATTAAATAATTATTAACTATAAATAATTGCTTTTAACTTTCGTGCACGATAAACGAAATTACCGTTTGATTTTCGTTTGATTTTGATTTGCATACAAAGAAGGTACACGGAAAAAAAAAAATTGACTAGTACAGATAAAAGTTTTTCTAAAATAGATAAATTGTTTAGCTGGTATTAGAACAAATAAATGATTTGACTGAAATAGTCAAACATATTTATGTATTATTATTGACTTAAAT
>JABFQC010000705.1:0-24190 GCA_022817085.1 Psilanteris sp. ZL-2020
AACCAAAACAAGGCGTCTCATTTTTATTAATTACTTTTGCAACTTCGTTCGTTCGGCGTTAAGCGAGCGAGTGTCTGAAAGTTTGATGGAACCGCTTTGCAACTTTGATTGCCGATCAAAGATGTATGCGAGAGCAGTCACGACCCGATCGGACTCGACGTCGCTCAACTTCTTACATTTTTGGCACGGGCTGCCGCGAGCTAAAAAGTATTTTCGACGGATTGATTTTATTGTCCGGATTGTCCAACGTTGTACGGGACGTGAATCATAAATGTCTTTCTTAACGAAGCGCTCGCGCAAGAAAAGAATTTTAACGACACTACGCGACGAACGTATATTTAAATGGATCTCGCCATGAACAATGCGATTCAATTTTCGATCGAACTTTTCTTCTTTTCCAATTAAGACGTTAGGTTTTTTAACATCTCTCTATTTCTGCAGGCGATATTGCTAATAGTGCAATAGGACTCCGAATCCTTTTTCTTTTCCAATTGAAGCAATTAATACGAGCGCCGGAAACGAATTAATATTGTAAGATGTTTAAATTATTCTGGAATGAAATATTTTTCGGATTATGTGCAAATTAAGTTGCACAAAATGAGAGATTTTTTTTAATCCAACAAGACGGAGTATTGGATTTTAAAAAAATATTATTAATTTGAAACTAGTTAGACAATTGTGAAAACACCTAAAAAACCGAAATCTAAAAAAATCGAAAGCGGCGCCACTCATGTTAAGTAACTCGATTAATTTGTTTTTCTGGTCATTAAAACCGTTCAAATAACTGATCTGCACGCTAGTGTCATTGCATTAATTATTTCGGATGGATGCAAGTTGAATATTGACGAAGTTGATTTATCGGCAATCGTCGATCAATTAATCATAGTTGATTTCCGAATTTATCAGGAACGGCAATTATACCAAAATATGATAACTGCGTGATCTTGGACAATGAAATGGAAGCGAAATCGGTTCAGCCATACCTGTATCGATTTAGGTTATTATACACCTAAAAATGTCGTGGATTGTCCTTTAGACGACCCGCCATTGAATCGCGATAATTAAAAGAAAACGAGGCGATTTTCTTGTTTGCTTTTTGCGACTTATAATTTGAAAATGAATTGTTGTTATTGGCGCTCGCGGCGTGAATAATTTCGAGTGGCTTGGCGCCATCTGTCTACGCGGAAGTGATGATTTATGATGATTGATGGCGGAAAAAGGTCAATTGAATTTGATTGCTGGATAGTGATTGGAATTGAATTTTTCTCGCGCCGCGTCGGGATATAGTTTATAAGCATGTAATTGGCAAAGGAAGAGTTGGTCGTTCAATGGGATGAAAAATGCGTTTTTTCGACAAAGCAAAATAATAATGCATTAAGCAATTTCGCAGCCAAGTTTACGAATCGCGTGTATAGGGTAGAAACTGTTGGCGAGCGACATTCATTCCAACGAATTTCGTCCGTTTTCGGATTTGACGAACGAAAAAAAGTGTAACGCAGTTTGAGTGACGAATGAATGATTGACGTTTAACTCAGGTTGAAATCACGTTTTTGGTTTTTGGCGTGGTGGAAAAAAGCAACGGAGTTTGCAATTTTTTTTGCGTCGAAACGAACAAAAAATAAAAAAAAATATAAAAAACAAAAAGTAGAGCGACCAAAAATGAAATATGACTGGGAATTTATATCGACGTGGCGTTGAAAAGTGGAGCGTCAAAAAAGTTGCAATTTTGCAAGGTGACGATTGGTCCATTATGAACTTGAACCTTTTTTTTTTTATTTTTTACTTTTCAGAATTCTGCCGATAAAAAATGCTGCAATCGCAAAAGAGTTATAACAAAGTGAATTTGCGTGAGCGTTTCAAAAATCGTTTACCCCTTCTGGAGTGCGAAATAAAGTTAGCAACCAAAAAGCGTCGAAGACAGCAAACATAAAAAAAAAGAAAAAAAAATAAACAAAATACAGATGAAGAGCGAGGCAGCGCTGGAATGCTTTATGAAACATTTCTGTAAGCTTTATGAAAGAAATATTGAGTGAATCCGGCGCCGCTTAATTTCGTTTTTCCCGCGTCGCGCGTCGGATAAACTTGAGACTCGGCGCGGAAGTTTCGCCCCGCGTGTCGTGTTCCTTTTCAAGCTCGATTCGCGAAAAGCGAGATAAAAAGGCGCGATTTTTTTGTTAGGCGGACTGAAGCGCAACTGCGACTTCAAAAGTAATTATACGCGTCCCTCGCGAGAGGTCGCGAACGCAGACGCTGAGCTGCATTCGAAAGATTACCTTCTTCGCCACGCCGGGGGCTTCGCATTGTCCACGACGTAAGTGCAACGACAGCCGCGCTTATTAACGCCGTGACTGATGCCTCGGTGACTATTTATGAATATATTCAGCGCCGTGTACAACTATAAGCCCTGACGGCTGAGAATAATTGTTTCGCCGAGATTTCATTTGATCGCGCCAGTGAATGAATTTCGTTTTATCTCCTTGCTATAATGGATATTTATTGTGTCCGCTTTTGATGGATGTGTAAAGGACATTATTATAGCGAAGGCGAGAAAAAACTGCGGCCGCTTTTTTCGCATATAAAGAATCGCGCCCATGAATATGCTCGTCTTTTAGTTGAATTAAGACGTTTATGAATCGCGTAAAGAGCTTTCATTTTGTTTATATAAAGTACGATGGAAAGTCAAAATAAAGGTTTTGACATTTTTAATGACAAAAGTGAAATTAATTGCTGGAGAATTAAAATTTAACGGTAGTAATGACAATTACAATTACAATAAATAATTCCGCTTGAGGGCGCCACGGTTGTCACATCTTCTCAGTGTATGGTTACATCTGTCAATACACTGAGAAAAAATTATTTAGTAAGACCTATACTGCTAAAAAAAGTGTCTTAAAAAAGTTACATTTAAGATACATAGTGTCTTATTTAAGTCACCAGGTGTCTTGATAGAAAACATTGTGCATTTGATTAAGACACTTCGGCGTCTTAATTAAGTCACTTTGTGTCTTAAATAAGACACCTGTACTGTATGTTTTTAGCAGTATACTGAAAAGTTTAGTTAAACCAGTATCACAAACCGTCAAATTCAGATAAATTAATTATGAGATTCAGCTTTTGTTAAAAGAACTATAATTTTATGTTGTACTGTGGTCAGAAATGACATTTGTAACTTAAACAAATGAAAAATTCTCTCAAATTAACTGAATTTGTTAATTCGAGTATCATAATTGGCTGCCGTGTTCTATCAAAATTTCTTATCTTTTCAATTGAACCAACTGATTTTTTTCAGTTATGGTCTATTACTTTACTGAAAACTCATTTAAATATATTAAATATATATGACTATAAATATATTATTTTGTTCGGAATGTCATATTGACTATACAGTTTTCCGTTTGATTCTCAGCTTTGAATAGGGATAGTGACTTTTCTGCCAAGAATCCTAATAAAAAATCTTATATGAATTAGTTGAAATGAATAAAATTATAATTTCGTCAAACTCGCGGAATCACCCTATTAGTTCTCAAGATTTCCGTCCGCTTTAGACGTTCGGCGTTGCACTCGCGGACTTTATTATCTGCAATTTTTTCGCGCAATTTCGACTGCGTGAATGTTTCCGGGGGAGTCGCGCCATTAACAAGTTTATAACAACGCTATCGGCAAATAAGATAGTTCCAAGTCAAATACGGTGCACGCCGACTGGTATGAAACAGTAATGGATAAGTTAATGTGTACATAGCACGTATCGCAGAAACGCCGTGGGAATCCGGCACGCGTTGCGCGCGATTAGATGTATCCGGATTGACGACGCAGTTATTGCGCCGGTTGTTCGGACAAGTTCGAAGCGAAATTATGCACGGGTGTCTGCTTCTGTTAGGAATGTTTAGATGCGGCGATACAAGTTATGTTTGTATTGGATGCAAATTTAAGTATTTCGCTGGTCTAATGAAGAGAATTAAAGCAAGAAGTTTCGCTGCAAAATGCGCAATGGCATTTCAAACTTTATATAAAACTAGTTTTTTATGTACACAATATTCAACCGCAAAAAGTATTTTCACCTTATGTAAATTTACTTTAAATTATATTTGTACGAACTTTTGTAAATTTACTTTTTATATATGAAATATGTTTGGACCTATATAGATACATTTAATTGCATTAAAATAGAAACATATATTATACTATTTTATAAATTTGCAGAAATATTTACAGTACTTTAATGACTTTTTAGTATTATTCTTATAGATGAAACTGTGAAAATACATTTCGAAATATTTGTTAGAAAAATGTAAATTTCGTGATTTCAATTTGCACTCTAGGAATAGAATTTTACTTTTAACGTTTTTGCTTGACCATTTGCAATATGGCAAAATTTATCGTCGCTGGCTGACCTTACGAGCGATGATTTGACCTTTTGAAAGGTCAAAATACTATTAACAATTTTGTAATTAATATATATATATGGTAGGTGCTGGAGCAGTTTTTAACGCCTACAACTGATCAAACATTAAATAATACACAATTGACACACGATAAGCGACTCGTGTATACTAAATAGACATATGCAAAACGTGGAACATGTGTGATATAATCCGTACAATATACGCGATGTTAATCAATTATTGTAATCACGGTTTTGATTAGAATAACAAAAGGGCAGTTTCAAAATTATTTCACTATCATGGCTCGTCATTCAATTAAGGTTATTGATTCGGGGCAAGAAATCGGAAATAAAAATAGCGTCGCGGATTTGAATTTCACTTAAGAACAACAAGCCTGCGTAGAATGTAAAAAAATCGATTTCAAGCGTCAAATTGAATCCACGTAATATCACAGCGAGCAATTTCAAAGTGTCCCATTATTTCACGCATTTTAAATAATTGCGTTACGTCGAATCATAAATATTTCCAAATCGACGGAAATGTTGTCGAATCGAAGGTGGATCCGAACACTAATCTGAAATTCGTAAAAACGTTTTATCGCGAAAAAAAGGTGCAAATTCGTTTAGTGTTCCGAGCGCAATGTAACGCTCCATTTCATCAACATTAGCGATAAAAGTTCGCTAATAATTCACAAAATGACGCCCTTTGTGAACGATTCTGACACGAGGTTGCGCATAATTTATGCGTCCGATTTTTTGCCGAAAAAGCGTAAATAATTCGACGCGTTATCCGCGCGGTTAACGTAGCAACCGCGCGCATATTTTATGCCGCAAAATGATTTATAAATAAATGAGTGCATTTGCCGCCGTACGGCCTCGGTATAATCAATCGGGTCGTCTTAATTAATATTAACGTAGTTTTGGCTCGCCTCCAACAGAGACCGTTTCGCCTGCCTTGTATCTCCTTCCCCCTCACCACCACCCCCCCCTGCTCTAACCCGAAACAAACATAAGTGAATTATGCTCACGCGTGCCGTTCGATGCTTTATTGCAGTGCGACGTCCGATTCACGAAGCTAAAAACTCTCGCTATTACTATGGTAATGTCGCAATGATTAAAAGTCACTGGAAATGTATCAAACTTTCTACAGCGATAAAAGTATATGTATGTAGAAAAAATGTCAATATATAAATGGCAAAACTGCGACGCTAAATCGTGCAATGAAAATGTGAATTAATTTGATTACATCGTATGTTAAACGCGCTGCTTATTGTATGATAATTTCTTGATTTACGCGATAAAATTGTTTTACATCCTGGTTACATTATTTACATTGTAAATTTGTGTATTTATTAATTTATTTTGTGCATTATTTGTAACATAATTTGACTTTGCAGCGAAACATTTTATAATGCCAGAAAGGATGTATAAAAAATTGACGGTAAAATGAAATTCTGGTTACAGGAAATGAGAAGAGTCCTATATCTGAGATTGTATGTCATACCGCCGCGGATTGACAGTCAAAACTTGTTTTTCTCATTCTATCTTTCTTTCGCTAACAACAATTGTTCTGCAACTTCTCGCGACTGTCTAATTATCGCGAAAACCTTGCGTTAAAATAAAAGTTCTAATTTTAACAGCCGTTTGAATTCGCAACGATTCGATGCCGAGACGACGTTTTGTCGCGCAGTTTATTGGAATGCTATCGCGATTGCCGCTCCTGTTCTGTTTCGCGCGCTTTTTTTATCCATCCACTATTCAAATTGCTTCGCCCGACTCCCGGGATGATCTGCATCTGTATTTCGTGACTTTTTACACCAAAAGTTTGTCGATTTAGCCGAACTCGCGCGACGATATCAACAGTTCAATTTGCAGAGTGATTTTATTTAAAACCGAGCGTGTCAATTTGTTACTGATTTGCGTGCGTCGTGTGCGTGTGTGTGCACGCGTGTGCGTGTGTAATTTCGGCCTTCAAACGCGTGTAATATTAAATTCGCGTACCTCGCTTTTCGCCGTCTTTCGTTACTGTTTGTTTTTCATTAAAACCTATTTATAAAAATAGAAAACGCGTGTTTGCGAGAGAAAAAAAAGTGAGAGAAAAACACGCGAGTTTGATTCAAGGTTCAAAGGGCAAATTGATGGTTGTTGGTTTGCGCAAATTTCGTTATTAGTCCAACGAAATTTCTCTCTTATCACCGAGACTGATCCGACAAAGCGCGCATTACAACAACATCAACAAGTGAATTGTAAAAAATATGTTAAAAAAAAGAGACAGAGAAAGAAAGATGAGGAACGAAGCGAAGAGTAGAAAAGAATGAAGCGAAACAGAAGCCATAAGTTTATTTCAATCCTCGGATGCGAAGCTCAATCTAAATATAATATGTTATTACTTTTTGAAAGCACTTTGAATCGCGATAAAACGCGCTATTTTAAACACCATAATTCTTAATGACCGCGAGCCCGGTTTCCCCGAGCTCGGCGAATTTTTCAATACCGCGACCATTAATTCTCCATTTGCAGTCGCAACGTTTTACAACCTTTGCAGCTACTTCACCTTAATAACCGGCGCGAGTCCGAGCGACGTCGCCTCGGCTAATAACAATAATCCAGCAACGACGTGGCGCCGTCATTTAATTTAGCCACGGCGGCAGTCGTTTCGCCACCCGGGAAACGGCCGCGGCCGAACAAATCGCAACCGATTGTTCGCCAACGAATGCAAATGACAAACGCGCGCGCCGTCGTTTGTTTAAATCGCAATCGATGCGCGCAAACAATTCGAAAACGATTGCGCGTCGCAAACGAGGGATCGTTGTTTCCGGCGGACAACAATCGGCCAACTTAAGGGGACATTCAGCGGCGCGTTAATACCGGGCGCAATTAATTTCGTTGATTACAAGTGGAATAACAAACCGGACCGGTTGATTACAACAACTGTTACGAATCCAATCATTGCGCAATCTTGCCCGGAGCGCGCCGGGTATAAATAAAAATAAGCCACTGCGGATAAGCGTCCCGACAATGCAAGCAATATAGGGGCAGCTCGTCGATATAATCCGCGGATCTTCGGTGCAGTCAACTCAGCGCTATCTATCAGATTGTAATTGGCAATCGAGTTTAAAGTATCGCAATCCGGATCAGAACTGAATCAACGTTGAAATCAGTGCCGGATTAAAACCCGTATTAATCTCAGCATATTCGTTGGAGTTGGATTGCGGGTCGATCCCGATTGTGATCGATTGAGATAAGGCCCTTGAAATTTGCAATGCTTGTAACAAGACCAGCAACTTTTAACGCGCGAATCCGCGCGGATGCCGATTCGCGTGTAATGAATTGAAAATTAAACGCAACTCAAGGCGGGCATAATAATATCGAACGAAGATGAATAAATGCTGTTATTTAGTTTGCGATGCTTCGCTTCACCAAGATCAGCCAATTTTCGAGCTTCAGTGGACAAATGAAATTGATTGCACGGAGGCTGCAGCGAGTGGTGTAATAGGAATTTTGAGATAACCGTTTAGGGATCGCTGTTAATGGAATGTGGACGTGGACGCGAAATTGCAAAATTGGATGATGATGATTGAGGGCCGACTGGAAAATGATGAGTTTAAAATATATTGCCTAATTAAAGTAATCGCCGAACGGTGGCTTGAGTGGGTCTTCAAGAGAACAATTCTGGCGATATCTTTAGGCAAATATAGATGTTTATATATATGTAGCGGTGTATATAACAATTCGGACTCAAATATCTAATCTGAAACTTAAAAAACAGAAGGTGGCTAACGCGCGAACTGTATCTTCTAAGAGTACGTCGGTTGTACGATAGAACACACCATGTGGCCACTTTACCAGCTAGATAACTAAGTGGCCATGTGCGGCCATTTTCGTCGAACTAGTCGAGGGCATAATCGCTAGGTTATAGTACGAAGTAGGGAACAATGTTAACATGTCCACTTTAACCTTTATTGCCACTTTACCTTCCCCTTTCCGGAGTGCCCAAATGAATCATCGAAATATTCATACCCATCAACTGGATTTTCATCTTCCACTTTCCTCCCATCAGTTCAAATTGTATCGCCATACCCTGGAAGGCGTGGTAATTTATATACACCTGATATTCATTTTGTATCCGGGCAAAATCCAGGTACGTTTTTATTCAATGGTATGAAATATGATGCACGGTCCTTCATTAAATTTGATCACGGCCTAATTGAAATTAGTACAAGAGGAACCTCGTGCCGGGCTTGGCATTGGTTACTAATGATAATCACTAGACCAATCAGGGAACAGCAAATCCTAATTTGGACATTCCATTCTAATGGCATCTTGCACCTTTAAATAATCCATTAATACCCGATTCAAAATGCAAACTTCAACTCTTCGTCCCTAAAACCTGACATCATCATCATCCCATCTCGTAACGTTGCGCCACTTCAGTGACCGTTTTATCCCAATTAGTTTTCAAGGCAAAAATGTCCATCCAAGCATTTTATCCTCAGTTTCAACGTACACGGCCTTTTGGAGAGTACTTATATTCATCATCCCCTGTCCTATCTGCAATTTCATTAATTCCCTATATCCAGCAGTCGGAGCGACCAGACAATAACGAGTCGCTACAGGTGAGACGTTATTTCGTGCCCGACAAAGAAGGCACGAGAGTCGAAGGGGTGAAATATGCCGGCTGCTGGCGCCGGGTGTGTATGTCTGGGCCGTCGTTCTGGACCGAGAAGTCGTTATGGTGCCGTCAAGTGCTGCACAGGGGAGTCCACGCTTCTCTCTCGCTCCTTCTCATCCTCGTTGCAGACTGTACACGTCCCCTCGGATCTTCCACGGCGAAACAACCCATGGCAGACACTCGCTCGTCCCATGGGACGCCATTATCCTGATTTACCACCGTGGAAATGAATGTAACGCCGATGAAAAGAAACGACGGGCTTCCTTTGCCGGAAAGCGAGCAGGACTGAGACAGAGTACAATAAATAAACACGGTAACGAACGTACCTTCGCACAATGGCGCGCACGCAAAAAAGCCGATAACATTTGAGAAATCACGAGCGTTGATTGGGAACGCTCCGGGTGTCTGCGAGCATTTGAATGTCGGTTATATTGCGGGTTTGGATTTTTCGATGAATGCCGGCGATATGTTTTGGAATCCAGGGAGGAGTAATGAAATAACCTTCGCGAATGGGCAGGTCTACAATTTTTAGTCCGCGCGTTTTGTTTCTCCGGTTCATTTTGTTTGCCGCTCTTGCGATGTCGTTATTTAGAATTGTCTTTATTTTGGCACGGGGATTAAAGCGCAAATTGAGGGTAGACCGTAGTCGGTCTGATTACGCAACGAAAGTACATTAAAACCACGGAACGCTGACGTTTAAGAAGGAGTGTAAATAAAAGAAACTGCTCGTGACCAAAGTACAGTTTGCAGACGCTTTGGTGGGTTTATTTGGAAAGAGTTGGTGAATTTGTAAATTGGTCGTTATTGTCTAAACGAGGATGATATTGTTTCCTTGAAATAACGAATTTCCGAGAATCCCTTACTGTGCAAATAAATGTTAAGACCGGTATTTCTTAGCATTATCAGGTGCGGATACATAAGAAATAACGGTATTGCACGAAGCCTTATCTTTGAGCAAAAAAATATCCTCTTTTTCTAGTCACTTTCAGATCAATGGTCCCAATTTTTGCTACTTTAATTGAACCACGCATATCTGGACTTTGGCCTTTATTTCAAATTCCATTTCCCATTAACCTTTATTTTGTTCAGCCACTTTGCTTGCAGACAAATATAGAAACTCGCTCGTTCCTTCCGTCGCGGTACTACCCCAGAATGAATTTCACGAAGCAATTGATTTGAATTGTTTACAATAAACCGCCGACTTAATGAAATCCCCCTTTCCACTGAAAACGCCAATCGATCGAAAATTAATTCCTTTTTAATCGCTCGTCGAATAAGTCGAACGGCTACGTCCACTCACTTCGCTCAATCACGCCCGTCCCACTCGCAAATGTCTGCCGGTCACGCGAAACAATAACTATAACATCCCAATAAATCGTCGCGACCTGCGATTACACCTCTGAGCGTGTATCGACAGCAAAGAAGACAAAAGGACAGCTCGATAAAAAGCAGGTAGGATTCGCCCGACGATTCATTAAGCATGCACACCACGCACGTCTGCCAAACGAATGCAATTCCCAAATCGCCCTTTCATTACGACATCGGCAAGAAACGCGATACCCACACCGGAGAAGCCCATTTATCCTAAGCAGACTATAATTAATTATACGCAGCTGCCTATCATATCGCGCTCAACAATACGTATACATTTGCCAATAGCTCGCATCCCCCGGCACCCCGCGCCCTCCGATCGACCCACGTCGAGTCTGCAAATCGTTTTTCAAATGGGTATTACGTTTCGCAATATCGAGTCTCGAGTTATGAATCGATGCCAAAGTGGAAACTGTAATAAGCGTGCATGTTCACGGAAGACATTGTGGGGACTTTAGATTATTGACGGATGTTCGTACACGGCGGATTACGGCGTGGGTGGATGTTACGGATTACGGTTTAGGTTGTTAAGCAGTCTGTAACGACGTGTCTCGTCCCCTCGCGAATGAATAAAGTGCATTGTTATTGTCATTATTCGGAGCATAGGCTGCGCCGTATAAGTATCCCAGTCTATAGCCGGGGCACGGACAAAGCGGGGTAAACCGAGACGCCCCGATCGTTTATAATGAGCAAAATTAATGTAATGACATCGTTAGCTTCGTTACAAAGAATGTCGCCTCGACGACTGAACGTGAATGATAACTTCGGCAAATCACCGCGCTGCCGATGTTCCGCACTTGCTCATGCGATACTCATCACGGTTATTTGGTTAATTGAAAGTAAGTATTCTGGTACCGTCAGCGGAGCCTGGTGATTTGTGTTGGGGTTGGAGCCAGGATTTTCAGTTGAGGTTTCGTTCGTTTTCCAGGAAGGTAATTAAAACTTCAGGGACAGAAAGTTTTTATGTGACCGAAAGATAACGTTTAATTTGACTGTAACAGGACGGTGTCAAAAATCACGCGTTCAAGGAAATAAGACTTAAAAATATAGGTTTAGACAACTACGTTTGTAGTTATATTTTGCGGAACATTCCTCGTTAATGTACTTTAAGTCGAACAATTTATGAAGACTTATTCCGTCCAAATCCCATTTCCGACTTTAATTCTCACTTATAAAGAGCTTGCATTGAAACTAGTAGTCAAAGATATTAACGGTTCACCGATTGGTTGAATGCAAGGTTTAGCAGTGAACTAAATATTGAAAATACCACGACTGTACTATATATATACAGTTAGATCATGATTTTGAATTGATTGCATCCGCTGGTATAAAGCGATTAAGAGTTGTGATCCTTCTTATCTCTTCTTCTTGGAGAAACAAAAATAAATTTAGTTGAAAAATAATTGAAATGCAATTGAAAAAACTCGCGATACTTAATTCAGTTTGAAGAACAATTAAAACTTTCAAACTGATTCCAAATTAAAGGCCGTATTATGTATCATTGCTATCATATTTCCAATATTCGATGTTCAATTAATTTCGTCCACCGCAATCCTCCTTAATTCAATACCGTTGCGAAAATCGATATCAATATTTTAATCAAATTAATTGTTTGGTTTCGGTTGTTTGATCGCGGCAAACAGAAGTCGGAAAAGGCCCAAACGCGCCGTCGCATTCAAGCGCAATACTTTTCGTAGCGTCTGTTTAAGTCAAACATTGACAATGATCAATGTGCCGATGATCAGCGCGTGGACTACTGATTACGCTTGTATTTTACAACGCAATAGCTAATTGAATTAACGGCGATTAATGGTGTTGACAAATGAATATACGCGCAGAATTGCGAAGCTTACCAAAAAACCAGCAGCCGTTTTCTCCGAAGCGCGGCTTCAGGAACGTGTATTGGGGTTGCGGCGGAAGATGGTCCAACAAGGCAGCCAATCCGGCCACAAGAAGCGGTCCTCCCCACGCGTAACAGGCGTACACCCTCAGTCTTAAAGTCTCTTGGCCTTTTTCCAGACTAGACGGTCTGAGATCGCTGCAAAAAGACAACACCAAAAGAAAAGGTTAAAATCTCTGTCGTGTCACGAAAATAATGTCGACATTCTCAAAATAACATTATCGTCTTTCAACACCACTTTACGTTGACAAGATTGACGTAATCGTTCAGAAAATTGACTTTATTATTCCGCGTAACTTTTCGCCAAAAATTGCATATCGATTGCAAATTAATCACTCCTTAAGCGCATCGTCACGGTATCGGATCGATTCATTATTTTGTCATCAAACATTTCCTTATGTGTAAATAATCCGCGCGGTAATTGTTCTAAATATTTGATTTATAAATGAAAGAATGCCGCGGCGCTTGATAAATCCAAGCGATAAAACACTTATCAAACCGTCGATATAAGTGACGGTTTCCATTGTTTTATGGAGTAAATGATTGTCGAAGAGAGTCCATGAGATAAAGCGAATGCTAGTGACAATTAATTACAATCGGATTTTTATTATTTCAGTCAATACGGACGGATGTATAACAAGGGTTATGTCAATGTCAAAGCTGCGGTGTTACCATAACGACACATGCTATATCAGCTAAAATAATAGATAAGACGTATATATGCTCGTTACTCGGTCTAAGGGTTGTGAATAATAGACGTAAATCATTTTTCTAATTATATACGTCGAACTTAATGGTAAAGTTCATTATGTATCAGCTTTTAACAAATGCATATTTATAAATGTTATATTGCACGCATATATAGGATCTAAATATAATGTACCGTGTATATATATGAGCTTTATAGATAATAAAGACTCGATCTTTTTGACTGGAATTCACATCACTATAGATGCAAGATTCAACACTGTCATTTTTTCCATTCCCACGAAATATAAATATTGATGCGATATATGAATTCACGTCTTCGATTATTTCGTATTTTACAAAACTATTTAAAATAAAGTCATAAACTATATGACATTTTATACGATATAAGTTAAGATATATTTTAGTAAATTCCAGCAGGGATATTTTGCCTGACAAGTCGTTTTACTTTAAAACTTACAAAAGTCTCCTTCTTTTTCCATTTTGCTTCTTTAAAATCTAAGAGAATCTTCTTATTAAAAACGTGAATTACGGATATTTAAAATATTTCATGTCAAATATAGAATCCCTCAAGTGTATGTTAGATTTACGATGTCTTAATGCAATTTAAATTATCAATTAAGCCCGTGATCATGGTTATTGTTACTAACAGTTTTAAGTATTGGAATTTATCTTTCAAATTGACTTCTGTTATATACATTTATATAACAGATTTTAGGGAAAAAGTTTCTATAAAACTATTTAAATTCAAATTATTTTCCTTTTTATAGAAAACCCGACTTTTATATTGTATAACATTTTATACCCAAGTTTAATATAGTTCCTCTTCATAATCTAATTTAATCAATAACCACCCCTCTCTTAATGTCGCTAGCTCCTATACTCCCTGTCTCCATTAATAAATATATATATATAATATATGTAATAAATATATATTAGCTTATGCAAAAATCCCATTCAATTAGCCCTCTTAATGCTCGTAATCACACCTATTGTACTCATTAATCACGAAATCACTCCAAATGTGAGCAAAAAAATTGTTGGACAAAAATTCGCACAATTCCGCCAACGTTTATTAATGGACAAAAAATTGATTGGACGCTGCCATCTATCATCACCCGTTAACTATTCAAACGAAACAGTTTGAGCAAAACGCAAAAAAAGGCGCATTCGCCTATTTACATATTTAAAAGTTGAACGCCACTTGAACGTATCATTTTTCAAACTCAATGCAGGCAAAGTCGAAAAACGCAAAAAAGACGCGAAACTGCCTCAACGTCATCAAAACTTTTTCGCTAAGCATTATCGAGCATCAGCGCAACCCGGCTTCCCTTCAGAATTATTCAATTATTGGCGTGGGTGGGCCGACGTCGCAACGCACGGCAAATTTATCGACGCGGTTATTAACGAAATTTCGAAGACATTAAATTTCGATACCGTTGCCGCGCTCGTAAAGCCCGTCATTGTCCGACCGGTTTAATGTCGCCGCGTAAGTCACAGCCGCGTTGCGCCAACTCCCGTAAATCGGCCAAACACCGGCAGCCCGTGACGAAGTGTCGAATGTAAAACGCCGCTTTTAACGCCGACGGGATCGCGCCGTCATAATTCGGCAGTAAAACCTCCGCGCAGCGTTGTCACCGCGGCCTCGATAAACGCGACGAAATCATGTTTTACTGTCGCGCTCGTTGCATTTTCCGAAATAAATTTCATGCCTCCTCGGCTGCTGAGTAATTCATACGTTTATTCCGTCGTAAATTACGCCGCGTGGCGATCAAGACGCGACGTTATTTCGGATGTTTATAATTAATAAGAGACTCCACTGTAATTCGACAGAATTGCGCCGTTTCGTTTCCTTTGACGAGGAGAGCTGCGGCTCTTCCGAATTTATGTCCCCTTAATTTTAAAGTTGCAAGTTCAGTGACTCTGTTATTAATATGAGGGAGGTTACTGTTTATTTTATGCCCGCCAGTAGTATGATAAGTCGCGAAGCGTAATCGTTATTTTGTTGAATTACACTTGTAAATAATGCGCGGCTTCATTAAGCATGGAGTCGCGCAGTTATTAGTGTCATGAAATTAAATTTAAATTAATTCCAAATTAGAATTATTGACGATCCATGGGTACGTTCGATTGTACCAAACGTGGTTTTTGACTGTTGCAACCGTGGACGCAGTTTTTGTATCGGTCGTGTTAGAAATCGTCAATTTATTGGTAACATTTTGATGGGGTGGCGCAGTCTTATGAAAACAATACGATATTTTAATATTTCGATTGCGCGGCGAAGATTTATTTATTTATTCCCGCGACCTTGGGATTCAAAGCAATTGAAATATTATTTATAAACAAACCAATTTGGAACTTTTGGGTGCTGATTCGTTATGATTTATTTAAAATTTATATGATAAAGGAAATATGTTATAGAGTCGTAAATACACGTATGTTACACGCATAATAATAAATAAACGCCAACGTGACTTTTCACGTTTATTAAAATGACGAATTACCTACATCATTGAATTCGGTGTAACACTAATACATATTACGATTGTGGTAATAATATTATATAACCTTTCATACCTGGTTCTGTTATTCCGACGGGTTATATCTATCTGGTGTAATTGTATAATTTATCAAATGTTATTTTGAGTTTTTATTGTTCTGAGCGATGGTCCAAAGTTTCAGTTATTTTAGATAATTACAACATATTGCAGGAGCTGGTGGGTTTAATTTAAAGGTATATATGCATATACAACAGAACTGAATGCAATTATTGGAATGTCATAATTAATACCAATATTAATTGCTGAACAAATAGAATAGAAATAAGTAGAATTTTATTATATAATTCAATCCCGCTGTCAGATTCACCAATAATGTTAAATTATTACTCAGCATTGGATCACATTTTTCTTTCATAATGTTTGCAATGTTTGAATAAACATTTTTCACGGAAAATTGTAGCTCAAGAAATGCATAAAATTAAAATGATTTGACATGAGTCGTACAACTGCCAACATTTTACAGGACAACTTGGCACATAAGTTACATAAATGAATGTTGTGTTACTGTAGTTACAAGATTTCGCAAAAATTATTGCAAGGTTTTCGGTTCATCGCAAACATCGTCGGACGAGTATTAATAGGTTAAGAAATTAAACAATATAAACAACGTTATCAGTTTTTTAATACGAGCGTAGCTGAAAATACTAATACTCCTTGTTAACGAAGAAAATTGGCTCGGTCTGCCAAACTATTCTCATATCGAAGTGTGCCAACTCCGCTGGAGGCGTAGTAGCAATCATGGCTAGCCCGTAATCGAACTGATTTAATGTTTTTAGCTCTTGTGCAATAATACATTTTGAAGTTAAATACTAATGAAAATGTACACTTTATCCAATTACACACATAACTTGTTTCATTTATATTCATAACCATTTTTCTTAAAGTCAATTCTGCAATCCGCGAACTTACATTACTTACTTTGTCGAAATGTACAACTTTTATTCATTCAGTGCGCGTATTTGATGTAATAAAGCAATAATAATTATTATTAAATCGTTTCAAATTGAGTATTGTTGTAAAATTAAAATTGAAATTAAACAGAACAAGTTCACGGCGGCAAGAAGTTTTAGTTCGTGTTAATTTCTGATGAAAATTGAGACCGGCCTAACATTCGGCATAAGAATACACGGAGAAAAAAGAATGGTAAAAGTTTATTGAAACATATGACAATGCAGTCGGAGATATGTTGTATTTCGTAATTTAATAATATTTTGAAAAAAAATTAATATGGGCTTGATTAATTTTACCATATTTTAAAGTAAAAATTCTGATAATTCTAATAACTGCGTATAGATGGCATCGTAATTTTGTATGAAAATGTTCTTTATGTTGGCATTATCATAAGTATGATAAAATAAATTAAAACTAAGAATATTGTTCTATAAACGGTTTTCTAAGTGTAATACTCATGACAACTATATCGTTTGACCGTATAGTAGTTTTCGTAAATTTCGTCGAAAATTTCGATTTTCCTTTCTTATTTTCAGACAGCTCATTCTTTTTTACGTCTCGTTCCGTCTTTTACTCGCTCCTTTTCACTTCCTATATTTAGTTCGCATTTCGGAATACACGCGTGAACAAGGGAAGATAATTGAATCGAAAGTTGCTCGGTTCCGGGCGTGGTCCCTGACTGCGGTTGCGTGCAACGCACGCAGTGACATCGGAATAATTATCTCGCTCGCAATTAATGCATGCGCCGCATTCTCCGCATGCTCCATTACCGCGGAAATCACCTGCAAATCGACGACTTCTTTCTTCATGACGGAGAAATTTATGTAAACAATGAATTCATGAAAACCTTCGCGCCCATTTTAACTTATATTTAAAACAATCTCAAACGCCGTTTCAGTTTTGTTTTAAAACATCCGATTCCAACAAAATCTGCAATTTTGCATTTATATTATAATTTATGGCACAAACGGCGTTCCACTCGGCGCGGAATTTCGTAAAATTGAACAGAAGGAACTGACCCGGCTGTTATGAGTTATTTTTTAATAAAACCATCGAAACAATAGAAAGCTTGTGACTCGAATTTTGATTCGGTGCAAAACTTGCGATAATGCAAATTCCTTTTTGTCGTCGAATTAAAGTACAAGCGAAATTCGTCGTCCCAAATCTCATCTTTCATTTTTCACCCGCACAAGCCCGGCGACTTTTGCACCGTCCCTCGGACCCCCCGGAACCCCCTTCCGCATTCCGCGCTCCCAATAAAAAGCCGAAGCTCGTTGGCAAAATTTACTCGCGAGCAATAAATCGCGCGAAAAAGACTCGGCGAAAGTATGCGATCAAATTGCTATAATGAATTTGGCCGAACGAACGAGCCGCGAATTTGCGCGGCACGCACCGGTGGCGTAATTTGGTGCCCTTCGCGGCTCATTTGCCGCGCCACTAATTGCGTCGCGCGCGCTTTGCTTCTTTCTCGCGAGCGGGATCCGTCGCTTTGTCTCTCGTTTTGCATCGCCCGAGCACCGTCATTCAAAAATAATGGCACGCATTATCATCGGACGCGAGGGGGGTGCATGGGGGGCGGTCGGGGGCGTTGCGCGCGGCGCCACGATAATTTTCAGTCCTTGGCTCGAGGGAACGTCGCGGCGAGTATGGTATAAGGGTAAGCCCGGACTATAAATATTACAGGCGGTAACGAAATTAGCGAGCGCTGTCGCAGCCATGATAAGGAGAATTGTGTGTACTTGGCAACGACGACCTTTTCATTACGCGATACAAACAACAGTAGTTTCGGTCATGAGCTTATACTTATTTTCGCATAAATCATCTTGAAGTTCCGGATTAATATCCCGTCGCCTTTTGCGCCGTCGTGGCTTCAAAGGTTTAGGCTATGGCAGCGTGAGGCATAACATATGACGTTGTTGTGATAGAATTGGACGAGTTCGAGCTTGTGTCAAATAATTGTCAGAGGCAAAAAATGGTTATTATGTATTATAAAACAGTAGTTATTACCGTAATAACATAGCAATTAATACATATATATAATCGTTGGAATCAAAATGAACAAATTTAAACACATATTAAAATTTGAAAATTGCTGCTTTCCACTTCGTTGTTCGCCTGTAAACTCGAGGAAATTAATTAAGGAAATGCGAAAGATTAGAGATTGCAAAAATAGGAGCTATATTATTGGTGTAATTTTTAATTTATGTATTTTATTATTATAAATAGTTTTTTGTTTTTACCTAAATTTAATTAATTAAAGAATTATTCGTTTAGTTACCCTTTTACCACATTTTGTAATAATTCCAATTACCACTGGTGGCGTTAAACAATAATTGTTTTTTTCAGTGCCGTAATACCCATTCATTTCTGCCGTGTAATTAAAATTTGTCTTGCATACTCACTTCATTTGGCCAAAGGAACCTCCATTCTTTTGCCATGCAAAACTCGTATTTCGAGGCCGTCATTATCTCGCAAAATTATGATCGCGCAAACACAAATCCGTTTTCGTTTTACACTGCGAACACCAGAGTTGGCCGCTAATTTGATCAAACTGTTTCACGTTTGCGTTTAATTATTGACTGCGTGATTATTACATTCTGAACCCTACTTCTTTTCCGCCTCGGAACCGTTTCCTTTTGCACCGGCTAATTAAAACACGTTCAAATAAAGCACCGAAAATCGAACGTCCAACAACGGCCGATAGTTTCAATTTTTCATCGTGCTTGTTTTTTTATGTATGCACACGTACTTCTTAATTAAACAGCAAAGTCGCCGCTGCGTGAGCGCGCCGTTCCCCGTGAAATTAATTAAAGGCACTTTTTGTCGACCGAAAAGCAAACCAGCCGCGCGATCTTAAAAACCAATACCACCGATTCAGAAGCGCTCGCGAAAAATAAGCACTCCGCGTATCGCGACGATTGCCCTTATTGCGCCTAATTAGTGTCTCGTGTGTGTGCGCGCGCGCGGCTACCATTTTTCCGCTCGCACTTTGGCGAGTTAATTATGAGAGTCGCGAGCGCGGTTTGCCGTTAATTGGCCTACTTGGTGGCGTCGTGTGGACCGCTCGTTAAGTTGCATGTTTTTTCGATTGTTATGAAATTCAATGCCGTCGAGTTGTTTTATTGCTGCGCGATTCGCTATCGGGTTATTAAACGCAAATCTTCTATTAAAGCCGTCGATGTTTATAATCGAACGCAAAAGTTGCTTTCGCGTAATTAAATTTTTATCCCGGCGAAATTATTCCGCCGCGTTTAAAATCAATTTATTCGGTTTACATCGTCAGCGATAAACGATTAGGCAACTCATTTAATTATATGAATAATCAAATGCGGGTTTTGGCCAATTTCATTATTCATGAAAATCCTACCCAATTTTTTCGTCATTTTATCTCAAACAATCAGCATCATAAAATTAAAATATATGAATATATATATATATATAAATCCAAATTTTACTATAAACTAAAGGGAATTTTATTTTTGTATTTTAAACACTAATTTGTCTCATACATAATATTAAAACTTACTATAATAATATAGTAAAAATACTATATTTAAACGCCAGAATAGTTAACTTCACAAATATAATTTATTCAGTCTAAAAATTACTCGTCGATAAAATCAAGTTTTCTTACAAGGCAAAACAAATTTTGCTTTATGATATCGTATCTCACACCCAATTGATAGAATCTTTATCACTAACGTATTATAGTAAATCTTTGACTACGTCTTACAAGTAAAGTCTCAGTGATGCATTAATTTTTTATAAATCCGCAATATTATTGGACCGCCAGAAGTATGGTAATTTATATCACAAGATTTTTTAGCGTGCGTATAATGTCGAAATAAGTTACCAAACGTATTACATTTACACCCCTCGTCTTTAACACCTGTAACGTAGATCGTTCGTGTTTCAACACAATAAGTACACGTCGGGGTGCTCGCACCCCTCTGATAAAGATCCCAAACTTATTTCGCTATTCGTGAGACAAAGACATTATATGCAAGTGTTTACTTATGGGGTTAAAAGGTATACTTAAATGTCATTCGTTATCTTCATCTTCCGAAACGTTAACTCAAATTTCAGCGTATCGCGAGGAAAAATGGCAAAAACGCACCGCGCTTGTCCCGTGAAATAATAAAGCAATTAATACCGCAACCACTGCCGAAGACCGAAACTTCGTTTCGTAATTCAGCGTCGATTTTTTATTTTTCTTAATAACAAACACGAAACCACTTCGCGTCAATATCACCGCAGCGGGCCATAAAATACTTGCATCCCGCGACGGCTTTTTATTATATAAAGTGACAAGTTTTTTTTTTACGAGAATCATCGTTCTTATCATAAAAGCGTAATAAAATTGGTCGCGCATCGACATTGCGATATCGCAGAATCTTTTACATCTTAATCAAAGCGCATGGACGTCGCAGAAGAGTGCGATCAAACGGACGCAAACGAGGTTAGCGCTCGAGGCCCTTGGCCTTTAGCCGTCGAAAATCCAGTCCGACGATATTTATGATCGCAGCCCCGTTACAGTGCCATGGTTACGGCGTCGAGTACGCACCTAACGCGCAACCCTCTTTTATCGGGAAGCAGGAAGCCAGCAAATTATACGCTATTGCAACAACTGCGCGTAAGATAATGATACGCTGCCGAGGATACGGCAGGAAGAAACAGACCAATGAATACGTCAACGAAATGGAAAAAGATAACAGAGTTATGAGCTCGGTTGGCAAAACTCTCGGCGCTTTTGATTCGATTTGCGATTCAAACAACACGTCGAGCGGCCGATTTTAAGACGAAACGACCTGCCGAATCGTTCGACCGTCCTTTCCATTAAATTAATTGTTACTTCACAACCTATTGCAGTGCTTTTAGCAGGATTCACGTGGGTTTAGTTATATATGATGATATATTTTATATTAGAGTTTTCCTTCGGAAACAATTTCTTCCGTAATTTTTCTGACCAGCGAAGACGGTTGCTTTTATTTTTGAAAATGAAATATAAAGATAATTCGGGAGGTCGCGTTTTGGCGTGTGCATAAATTTGGAACTTTTAAAAAAAACTATCCTACAACGTCTGTTCTATTAATTATAACGAAATTTATATTTCCTGGTCCTGGGAAACCGAACACCGACGTGTATTTTAATTTTGCGAGTCCACATATTTGACGTGGTTCAAAAAATGTGTGGCATCAAACTCATATAAATAGTTTGGACATTCTTTCTCCCGTGACCCGAGAAAAGTATTAACGTTGAATAACAATAATCATATATTAATGCATTTACGAATTAATTAAACAGCCGAGTTTTTTTAACCAGTCGACGAAGGTTACAAATTTCGGCGCTACGTTTTGCGCAAAAAATGTTTCAATTGTAATCGAAATATTTTAATACTATTTTGTTTGTGCGTTCTCCATCGACAACTTCGTTCGTCCGTATGATTCCGGGAATGTTTGTTTCGGTTGGCACTTAATTTCTCACTGTTAATTCAAGTGGAAACCGAATTGACACAGAAAAAGCCCTGTGTTATGAAACAATCGTTCGTTTGAGACGATAATGCATAAATAAATGTTGCCCGATAGCGCATTTAATTGTGCTTTGTTTTCGCGCGGATTACATTGTGCGACGATAATTCGCGAGTATTCATTTGATCGGGCTTTTCATTTAATTTTGTAATGCTAGTTAGCGCAACTCGTCAATCAAGTGTTAAATTGACGTTCCGGCGCGTATTTCCGAGCGCGAAAATTCTTCCTATTTCCGGCGTCATTTACATTTGTAAATGAAACTGCGCATTGAATCTACACTTTTTCCGATCCTTTCATTCCATAATTCAGCACACAATGTTACCGATTTCATTTATTAATATTGAAAGAAAAAAAAAAAAAAAAGAAAAAAGAATGCGAGTATTGTTTTTGATTGAATCGAAAATACGTTCCACGCGTGCGCGTCAAATAATTAATATCATTTTTTGATTTGCGCCAGACTGTTTTTAATAATGAATAAACAAATAAAATAGAAACAATGGAATAGAAATTATTGTTTGTTCGTTGAAACAGTAAGAGGCTGAATGCAATGAGCATTGTGTGTTTTGCATTCAATTGCGCAACAAAGTTGTTTCAGCGTGAATTAAAAAATGTTCCGTTGGCTGTTGATTTAAACTATTTGCAGTTTAATTTTCGTTATTAATTTATAACCTTTTTTTTTGTCTTTTTTATAGTATATTCCAAAACATACGACCCTACCAACGACGCGACGCAACCCATTGGCGCATCCCATCCCTCTCGCGCGATATCGGCGCGAACGGCAATTTCTATGTTTTCGATTAACATGAGTTTCGGACATGTAATTAATATAAGGAGGAACGTAATTTTCCCGTAGATTTACGACTGCGTCTTCGCGAACTCGCGATCAACTTTGGAACTCGAGTAACATCGCTTCATCCATTATTCCCTCGATAAACTAGGATCTTATAAATCATTGATGGCCCGACATTATTCAACCGGGCAGGGGCTCGTAATTAGTGAAAACCGGGCGATGTTTAATATTCCATTGATTATTTTTGTGCTCTGGCCGACATGACATTTTGCACTCAGCGGGGTCAACGGCGCGCGAGGTTAGCATGCCGCATAGGTCGGATGGGAAATCGATCGGCGCAAAATTTAAATCAGCCATAAACGCAACCGATGGCGCCATAAATTATCCTAATTTTAATGGTGGCATAAAATAGTTTCAAGTTGCCAGGAAAATGGCGATAAAAATCATCATTCGGTTCGCTCGTAAAATTGGTTGGCAGGTGTCTCCCCGGCTGCAGCTGCTGATCCCGAGCAGCGACTTAATTAAACGTAATTAAATGTCCCGATAAAACGGTCCAGCGTCGTAAAAAACTCGCGAGAGAGTCCGAGACGCGCACTTTTACGATTCTTGTTTCGGTTCTTGGTATTTCCTTCGGACCCGGAATTTGGTCCCGGCGGCGCAGTCGCGGAAAACGAGTTGCGCCATTCTGCCTCGGGGTAGGCCAGCATCCGGGACTCATAGCCAGGCGACTTTATCTCGAGAACTGCACGCGGCCATCACCGAGTCCGTGGCATCATCTCGACTCAGTCAGCTTCCCGTTTGCGATGAAGTGTCTCGTGAGCTATGCGATAAACGGTAATGGCCCCGCGAAACCCCTAATTGCGATCTATCGCATCCCATTACTGGAAGCCACTGTCACGATTTTTGTCGAGACCGTTTGGAGGCCTTGAGGCAGTTGAACTTGCATTCGGTGAAGAACATGTGGATGAATGATATGAAGATGAAAAACAAGGAGGTCGGTGGTCCTTTTCTTTCCGATGGGGCACGCGAGATACGACGGCGCATAACAAAATGATTTTTTGTTTCATTTGAACAGCGAATGCTTGTGTTATCTTTTTGGATGTAAGGAATGCAACGGGTTATTGTACTTGAATTATTAATTAATATTATATATATATATATATATATATATATATATATATATATATGTGTGTGTGTGTTATACAGCGCGCGTAACAGAAAACTCTTTCAGAGGATGAAGGAGATAAAGGGGCTATATATGTCTCTTATACACATATCCGCGCCCACACGAGACGCGTGTGACTCTTATGTGCCCTCTTGTGCGTAAA
>JABFQC010000706.1:0-24187 GCA_022817085.1 Psilanteris sp. ZL-2020
AAAAAATGTAGAACGTATACTAGTAGAAGTATGGCTGATTTAGCTATATTCTTACTAGTATATGGATAAATATAGCTGCGTTAGCCATATTTCTACTAGTGTATGTTGTACATTTTTTTCCGTGCAGATATGTATAAATAAACAATTTTTTTTATTAAATTAAATTAAATTTTTTAATATTAAAATTTTTACTATTTCAAACTTTAGCTTCAATTGTAGAGTTACAAAAAGTTATACTACGATTCTGCCATTTTTTTAAACAAAAAATTATTCCTAAATTTGGCACTAAATATTTCACTGATTACATTATTATTCATGATAGTAAGAAAATTTCTATTAAGGATGGTATATTCTTAAGTTCTAAGGTCAAGGATTATCTCATCTAGTATCTCGGATTACACTCAAGTCTTCTAATTTAACCTATTATACACTTGTAGATTAGTCTAAACAATTTATATTTGTAGTTCGCACTTACGATGCGTAAATATTTTGCTTCACTTAAAATAACTCCCGTTCTTTTTATGTTATTGCATTGATACGAATTTATCAACTTTCTCATTATTTGTAACAAAATAAAATTATGTACAGAATTATGTAACTTCAATAATTGCATAAAAATGCATAAACCATCTCAACAGTTCTATTACTAACTATATGCTTTTACTTAATATGTATGAGAGAAAATGCTTTTCAATTTGCTAGGTATGCTTTAAAGGTTAATGTGATTCTGTTATTTTGAGATAATTTAATATGTTTCGTATAGTACAATTAATTAAACAAACTAAATCGTATGAAAACTGAATTATGGCACCAGGGTAATTAAAAAAATTTAAAGACCAACTTAATAAAATTGTTAATAAAGAACTGTAGATGAAACGTAAAAGTTTATAACTCAATTTATATGTTGATTGAAACAACTTTTTTAATGTGTTTATCGTAATTTTTCTATTTTTCAATAAACATATTAACCATACGGTTGCGATACATGCCAGTAGGTGACGCCTCTTAAAAACATCAATTGAACTTTTTTCCGATTGAAACATCAATTGATTACCCGATATAATGATTTTTACATTTCCAAAAACATCCAACTTTTTCAATTTAAATTTAATAATATGTATGTAAATTTTTTGAATACATAATTTTCCTTAGTGTAATGTAAGACATATTTTAAAAAAATTCAAAAGTAAACAATTATTTTTACGACTTATTGTAATAGATAGGAAAAAAATAAATTTCTATTAAATTAAATCGTGGTTTGAATACCACATGTAATTAATAATGACAATATAAATGTTACACCTCTATGATAGACAAGTACACAGAAGCTGTTTAATCACCGATTTGTGAAATTACTATAATTGAAATGTGACCTAACAGATAAGTTGTAATTATATAAACCTATAAAGCGCATCAAAACATGTCTTGATAGATAGTGCTCAACAACATCCGATCTTTCATTCATAGAAGTCTCATTTTTATCCGTACCCTGTATTTAAATTTTTCTTTTACTTTTTTTTTAATTTTATAAAGGTGTTATGATTATTTATCAACTTTCATTAAACGAGGCATGATATCTTATTTATTATTTTAAGTTAAGTAATAACACTATTATTTAATCGCTGAAAATTGAAATTAATATTATTATATAAACAAATAAAACAATTTTTTGTTATTTTATCTTATATATTAGTTACGAAAAGAGAGAAATTGTGTTTTTATTAAAAGCAATGTTTCTTAATTAAAAAGTTTATACTGCTAATCCAAAAGTCTGACATTTAAAATGTCAGAAAACTTTTTCTACTTGAAATATGACGTAGTAAATGAGGTCCGTGTGGATACCAAACAAAATCAAAGATTTCAAGCAATTAATGAATACTTATAAAATTAATATTTTGTTTACAATATGGATTAAATTTTATTTAAAATTGATTTATAATTAATGAGAATTAAACGTATTATAATAAAATAGTAATTGAAAATATTAAGCGTTTTATTATTGGAGGAAATACTCATGAATTGCGATGAGAAGCAATTATAGGAAACTTAACATTTTTAACATATATTATCGTAACTTTTTATATAAATATATTTAAACATTATATTTTAAGAACTTATATTAATTCAACTTTTTCTGTTTGTAGATGTTTTTTAGTCTCTGCCTTGCAATATTTTTGATATCTGTGGAAGCCCAATTGGATCTTCCTCCAGTACCGGAGGATCAATATAATAATTACAATCATCACAGAGAAAGAGACTTAGACTACAAAAACGTTTTGGCAAGGCTAGAATTTTTAGGAGCTGAAAGGTGTAGTGCAAATGTCGCTTCGCAATGGAATTATGAGACCAACGTTAATGAGTATACACAACTTCAAGCGGTAAGTTTTCCGATGATTTAATAGGCTTTCTTCTTGAAGCGATAAACGCTACTTTTTATCAGTTAAAAACTTAATGCTGCAATTAAAACTTCACTCACCAAAAAAGTAGTACTTACCGTACGTACCATAGATAATGATAACGTTGACCTATTTACATACTGAAATGAATGAGTTTGACGAATACACAAAAGACATACTATATACGACGCCATATTTAACGCTTACTATATTGAAACCCATTAACAGGATTTATAACCCTCGAAATACTAATTTTCGATATCGTAATTTTAAAATGTTATGTTAAAATGCTTTGAAATTAAATGTTGATATTCATCAGTTTAATATTTACGCTCAATAATAGCTAATTTTTAATTGCACATATTGGGAAATCCATAGCTCCGTATACGCTGACATTACAGAAATTTTCATCCAAATAAGGATATCCGTAAGATATCGTGTGGTTATAAAAATATTTTATTAATTAATTATTATTTTCGAATAAGCTAACACGTTCCTTTGGCTTGTATAAAAGTCGTAAAACTACACATTTCCTTGAAGATTGCATTTCCAAAACGGTTATTCACTTCCTACAATAGTGACCTATTAACCTCGGAATGGTCCCTTTTAATTGACTCAATAAATGCACGCTCAATCCATAATTAATTTTATGTTTTTCATTCCATTTATCTCAACGTAGATTTCAGCTTTAATCATTAACTGTTGAATTAATTAAAATTGAATTTACTACCCTCCATTAGAATCAGCATTCAATTTTACTGCTGCGCTAAAGTAAATGGACACAAGTTACACGCCCAAACAAATTACGCGAGTGAGTCGTTAAATTATGTCTAAGAAATAGCGCAGTCGTTCAATGAATCGCATTAAACGTTTGTCAAGCGTAAAAACAAGATTAACGTAGAATTCAGTTTTACAATCCGAAACTCATCAATGTTGCCTTCAATTGGTGTATTATGAGTGAGCAACTAAGGAACAAGATGTCGATATCGTTCTTTGTTTGAAGTGTCAAGATTGATGTAAATCATGCATCTTGTAGAGACCTCGACCTCCTCTGCGCTTCCCAGTAGATTGAAGGTATCATCAACAGAAGTTTCCCGACAGTCTCACTCGAGAAAGGGTAGGCAACGCCTTCCTTTTACGGGAAATCTTCCCATGCGTTGCCATTGTGAGGGCCACGGTGATTGAGTAACAAGTGCATTAAGTGCCACGAGACTCGACCACTCCACTTGAAAAGTGGCCCGTCGTACCGGTCTCGTGCCGCTAATTGTTATCCCGTGATTACGCAGAACTTTCCTTCGACGACAAGTAACATCTCGTATTATGCAACTCGCGACGCATAACACATACCTTGCTCATTTGCTTCAAGAATGTTTTATTTGCACAAGTTTCCTCGCCGACTTTCAGAATTCTGATCATTCGTTTCGTATCGTTGTTTCTTTTATTAACACCACTCGGGTTCATGACAACACCTTTGATGGTGACATTCGTTTGAGAATAACGCAGAGTAATAAAGTTGTTTAATGCCAACGTCAAGAAACAAGTGTAATAGCACTATTTTTGTTGCGCGCGTATGTTCTATTATTTGCAGCTACATTGTTCCCTTTTAATGACCACTTGACCAATTAACACTCCAGACGTGTGTATAAAATATGATTCATAAGAATGGTTATTAACGGTGATTAACTGAAATATTCTGCAGTTTGCTATTATACCGATTTTGATTTTACTTAATTCCAAAAGTTTATTTACAGTTGTTATACGTAAATTGCTGCGAACAAACCATTCACGTAACATATCTAAAGCTTTAGAACGTATTATAAACGTTTAATATAAGTAGACTTTAAACGAACGTTTATAAAAGGTTTCTTGAATATTGATTACTGTTGCTGTTACTATATTATCTTATATTAATATAAGATGTAAGAATATATTCTACGAATATAAAAATACGAAATAAAAAAAAATGTGCTTACTTTTTTAATCAATATAAAAAACCATTCGTAATAAGCAGATGACAATAAAATCTTAATTTGTTTCACAATTTATGAATTATATATTTTTGTGTATATTTAAACATGCGTGGATTCGCGAATATCAACAAACACGATTATTTAGATCAATAATTTTTCCAGATTTCACAATTGAAATTGCATACGTATACCACGTATCACTCGTATTATTATTAGGAAATAAACACACATGACGATGAACGTTTGCATAGAGTAACATTGCAAATGAAAAATTTTTATATAAAACACCGTTAACTGGAGAAAGTTGCCGATAAAAAATGGTTGCAACTAATAATAATTAATTTACAGTTGGAGGGCCAACGACTGTACGCTGATTTCCAAAACCAAGCATGGCTACTGTTGAATCGAGTGGACCTCAACAACATTCGAGATCCAATTATAAGACGGCGTCTCAAGTATTTGTTCACCGTCGGACCGTCTGCCTTGCCACCCGATCAACTCGATCGAGTACGTATGAATAATGAAAAAGAAATTCATAACGAGCACAAACATCCTTCCTTCCTTCCTCATTGTTCGCATTTATATTAAACTTAATGACCGTAACATGAATCGTGCATTTTTCGCAAACGAACTCCTATAAACTGCGAGCTTTATCTGCAGTTATATGTATCGAATCAAAACACCGGCTGCGTTCGCTTTGATTCGTTGGCAATAAATGATTTATTTTCATTGCAGTATAATCGCATCATTAACGACATGCTTTCCATATACAACAGCGCGACGATATGTGCCTACAACGAACCGTTCCACTGTGGACTGCGATTATATCCTGGTGAGTTTAAGTGATTTAATAATCGATGCTACGGTTGAAAGTTTATAACGCTTTGGAACGTAAAAGCGTGTAGATGAACAGATTGCTCGTACCAGCGCTAGAAATCTTTTTCTTATATCAATGTCTTTCTTATAAGATTATCTCACTCGATACCGTTTTGTTATTCAAGTTCTTTTATAGTCTTAGCTTCAAATTTATTCCAGACCAGAACTATATTACTGGTCGAAATGTCTGTGTTTTTACAAATTGTTCGAAAGCAAATGCGTGCTCTTGTTTTTCTGTAACGATCGGTTTTAGTTTCGCATTATTCCAGTAAATGGCATGGAAATTTCAGTTCAAAACGTCCATTATTCTAAATCCAGATAATTATCGATCTTACTTCGTGCGACATTTTTTTCTTTCATTCGTCCAAGCATTTCATTTTCCTATTTCCTTTCTCGGCTTTTATATCGACTACCGATATTCTTACGCCACGAAACACGCAACTCCGTGTACAATTTAATAAGTCAATTATTGAATTTATTTTTCTGATCTCTCAATTAATCAGATTGGAATTCACGCATCGAAATGAAAGCGAAATCTGCGTAATGCAATTCGATATTAAACGAATGAATTAAACGTGTAATTAGGAGCAGTTGGTAATTAATGTATTTAGACGTTTCTGCAAGACGGGACAAAAATTTGGCATCGTAAAAAAGTCGATGGATAAATGTGCGGAACTGCAGCAACCAGGAAATCAAGGCGCGTACGACGAACCGTTGAACACGTTAAAATTAATCTTCCTCGTGGAGAGAATCGAGTTCCTGTCGTTTACATGCACATCGCGCCAGATATCCCTCAATACTGTTAAGTTATCGTGAAAGTGACCGAGCCAGCATTAGATATGAGTAGTGCGGACGACTACCGTATCAACTGGCATGTGTGCATTTTATGATCACATGTATAACATACACACACACTTGTAACAAAGGATAGTTTAAGTTTAAGTTGTATACATAATGTCACTTTTCGCGTTATATAACATTATCAAAACATTAATCACGTTTTTTTAATTTCATAATGATTAATGTACCCCTTGCAGCAACGTCAAATATTGACATCATGTTTCCTGTGTCATTGTTCAATTGCATTTTTAGGCAATTTTATATGTAACATATAAAATGAAGCATGATTGTTTCTACTTTCTACAAGATTAATGTTTACTTTATGTAATTACTAATGTACTATTATTAAAGGTTGTAAACAAAAAGCAAATCTGCATTTTGTTTGCTTAAAATATGTTATAATAGTACTATCATACATATAATACAATTTTATTTGTACATATTAGGTATCAAGGTCATAAATAATATATACTTTTTTGTAATATTTTGATATTTTTTATTTGTGTCAATAATGCTACATGATATGTCATTAAATTCACTGAGACTTCTTTAGAATTGATTAAAAGAAAACATCTTTAGATTCCATCTTTGATAAATAATATAAATGATATATTAATTAATGTATGTAGTAAACTAAAACATAAATGCAATGGTTATTACTAAAAAATGAAATATTTTTAGTAAAGTATATACTTTTTTAATACAAAAAGTTTGCGTTTTTTAGTTTAGTTTCACAAGGAATAATTTTCATGATAATTGACATGGATGTTTAAGCATTAATTATATATATTTAGAAATATATATGTTAATAACATATTAGTATATTCATATTGCTTTATGTTACAACACAATGTTTTAAGTATTACACACTTGTAATTAGTAGCAATTATGTATATTCGAATATTCACATTTATTTTCTAGAAATTTCAAAAATTATGGCACACAGCCGTGATTGGGATGAATTGCAGTATACATGGACGGAGTGGCGAAGAGCCGGAGGCAGTAAAAATATGCGAGATCTTTATCAGCAATTAGTCACATTAACAAATGATGCAGCGCAACTTAATAGTAAGTTATTTTGAATGCAATATCTTAAATGATGTTCTATCTTTCCCAAGAACATTTAAATATGTAATGAAACTTTATTATAATTAAAATGTTAAATGATTATAAATAAAAGTTTAATAAAAATACTATAAAAATGAAAAGTAGTTTTGAAGTAAATTAATGTTTCAAAAGTTTCTTTTAATCCTGTATTTATCTATATAATAAATAAGCCTTAAATATTAAATATGATGAATACGAATTCTTTAACATTTTTATTTTAATTTAAAAAACTGTTTTCTATTTAACTAACTACAAAAACGAAATAAAAAAACAACATTTAATACATATTAAATTATTAGAAACGAATTAATCAAATGCAATAATATATAAATTAAATGAAAGTGTTGGCATGAATCATAAGACGCTGTTTTTTGAACCATATCTTTTTTAAATGAACATAAATTAAATATCCAAATTAATGCTAAGTGCAAGATTACTATTAATTCAAACTGATGATTTCAGATTACACGAATGCTGCTGATTTATGGATGTTTCCTTATGAAACCATTGATTTTGAGCAAGAAGTAGAAATCGTATGGGAATCGATTCGACCTCTTTATGAAGAGTTACATGCTTATGTGAGGAGGAAATTGCGTGATCGTTATGGACCTGAAAAAATAAGCGGACAAGCTCCATTGCCTTCACATATTCTTGGTAAATTTTAATTTTCAGTTGATATTCATTTTAAATCTGTACCCTTTTGAACTGTTCAATATTAATTACTCGTAAAAATCACGTGTCATATACAAAAACTTCATATTTTTAAACTAAATTTCAGGAAACATATGGGGTCAATCATGGACGAACATAATAGACCTAACATTGCCTTATCCAGGGAAGAATTATTTAGATGTTACACATGAAATGGAAGCACAGGTAGATTTTAATTATAATAGACATACAATTGTCTGAAATTAAACTGATTTTATGTTTATAAAACTAATATCATAAAGTCATAACACTTTGATCTCAATAACCATGATGGTTTAGATTTGAATAAGGACAGTAATTTTGTTTATAGGGCTATACACCAATCACTATGTTCCAAATAGCTGAAGAATTCTTTTTGTCACTGAACTTAAGTGCACTGCCTCCAGAATTTTGGGCAGGCAGTGTTGTTGCTGAACCAGGCGACCGCCCATTAATTTGTCAAGCTTCTGCGTGGGATTTCTGCAATCGAATAGACTATAGGTATTAAGATATATACATGAATTATAATCAATTTCATATCATTTCAGACAGAACAAATATCCAATATTTAAAACGTATATATATATATATATATATATATATATATTACATTCAAAATAATTATTTACTATAAAAACATTTCTACTGAAACCATATGAAACTGAGACATGTTAATGTAAATACAAAATGCAAACAGAACTTATTATCATTTAAAATACGATCAATAATTAAAATAATACAAGAGCTCCATTTTTCTCATACAAAGTAAGAAATTCTTTTGTAATTCAATTATGAAATAATAATATGTTGTTTAACAAAACAAAGGGAACTAAAATGTTTAAAGGAAACAAAATACAAACATTTGAAATAAAACGATCAGTTTTTTAGTTCAAATTATTTAACAGGCATTCAAAGAGATATTACATCAAAGAGTTACACAAAAGTGAAGAAAATTCTATAGTCTGACCATGTCACGATTTAAAAACGACTGAACAGTTTACGATTCGATTGCATAAGGAATGAATATTTTCTAAGGCTCTTCTTATTCTTGAAACTCCACATACAGATCCGGACTTTTACTTGAAATGTATCATACGAGTTATGAAAGAAATATTAACAAAAGTATTTAACTTCTTTATTACACTTATATAATTATGAAGAAACAATTTGATGGGTATTACAATTAAAATTTTTCTGCGTTTCTCTCTGTTTATTCATATATCTGATGCATAAAGTCATTAAATATATAAACAGGAATAATAATAATAATAATAATTTTAGCAAAATTAAAACAAAAACTGGTCTATATGATTAAACATTGCAGCCTTGATTAATGATTAACAATTTTAATAAATATAATTCAAAATAATATTGTTAAAATACAATATTTTAATCATTATTCTTATGACACGTTTTATAATAATTTTTAATCAAGAAACATAAATCAACAAGTATATAAAGGATTAAAATTATACTATTCAATTCCGTTTCTAAATAATAATTAATTTTACTGAAAACTATTTAAATATTACTATCAACATTTGATTAGACCTTGCACAAACATATATATGCTCTTTTATTGAATTTATTATTATATAATAAAAAAGCTATATATCTATTATATTGTTTATATCGCGTCAAACATTAAACAAAGTAGTATATAACACAACCACAATAACACGTTCAAACTTGCATCTCGCGCATAAAAATCAAACCTCCAAACCACTATTTGAGCATTTAGAATTGAATCGACAGCGCAAACAATAATTATTGCGAGAATTATTGCTTCCAGTTGCATACAAACCGAACGTTACGCAAGCTTTGGCGAATAAATGAACAATAATTTTCAAACCCATTTGATTACATCAACCGCGTTTTGCAGGATCAAGATGTGCACAAAGGTTACAATGAAAGACCTCATTACGGTGCACCATGAAATGGCCCACATCCAGTACTTTCTACGTTACAGCGGACTTCCTCGTGAATTCCGAGACGGCGCGAATCCAGGTAAGAGTGTAACGCCACGAAAGAACTGACTTCCTTCTTTCCTTTTGTTCGTTTTTGAAATCGCGCGTTTAACGCGCCACGGCAAAACTCGCCGCGATTAATCCGGATTGAAATTTATATAACAAATCGTCGTGTTGTGAGGCGCGCCATAAATTATCACGTACGCATTTCAAGCGTTCTTCAAAATGTTGCGCAACACGTATAATATATATTTAATAAACGTTCGGTGAAATTACACGGCGGACGGTTGAACACAAGGCGTGTAAATAAACGCCGAGCGAGCGCGCGCGCGCGATGCAATCATTCGGATGAAAGTGCGCATTAAATTTCAAACGCCTCTAATGCCCGGCTACCATTAACCAATAACTTAGTTGCTTTTATAAAATCGGTCCGTTTTTCGCGATTCGACGTAACGACACAACTTCGGCGCACTTTCGCGCCGACAAGTAGAGGTTAGGGTATTAAAACGGTTTTGGCCGTCGCGAATTTGAACAACCGATTCGTCCGAGTGTCCGATTGGCTGGACGGTATTTCCTATGTGACGGACCTGGGGATGTTATATGCAGGGCGATAAGATCCATGAACCAAGTTCTAAATATCTAAAATATAATTCTGTATTATTTATAGATGTAAAATATGATTTCAAAACTGCTTTAATGAGGTAAAAATGTGACACTGAATAAGTAAGACAAAGACGGGAGTGTTGATAATCGATTTTAGAACGCCACCATAATAAAGTTCGAGACTAATGGTGCATTTTGAACGGGGGTTTATCGGTGTATGCAAGTTCATGAATTGCGTGCTTCGTGGTTTCTAACAATATATTAATAAAGGACGCGCTTGTGCGAACTCGCGTTTGTTAATTTATTGGCGCGAAGTATAAACGTATGTAGAAACGAAACGCGAATTTTAATGCGCATTGCGTTGTAAATTTGAAGCGTATTGTAAATTGTTTATCGCGTTTCGATAAGGTAATATTGTTAGTTGCAAGCTGCGGAGTGTAATAAGTATTTGTAGAACATTCGAGGAATATTAAATTACGTTGTTTGCTTATAGGGATACAGCGTCACCTATTGATTTTGTATCGTACTTTTACATCGGTGAAACTTTTTGTCTTGTTTTCTTATCGAATCGAAGCTTGTAAGATAATTGAATTATTTATTAAGTAAACGTGTTGTTTGTATTTATACTAAGAACATTCGAGATAATGTGGTTTATTCCGGAATTTATAAATACAATGTTTTTTTAGAGAAAATTTCATTGGTCAATTGAAAAAGAAATTAATATTAATCGGGAGGAAATTCTTTTTTTTTTAATTTTCGTCACAACTTCGTGTTTTGTAGTTATATAAATATATTTTATACCATGTAAAGGTATATGGACGCAAACGAATATTTTCATATGAATTCAGCGAATCCCGCAAAGCTTTATTTGCGTAAAAATTCACGGTCCAATGACATCTGGTGGTGCGACTTAGTATTTATATAAACTACTTCAAACTAGAATTCTAATGCATTTTTGTGTTATAAATATTAAGAAAGAAAAATAAATATTCGAAATAAAATTATAATAAATTTCGAAATTTATATAAATAATAGTAATTTTAAGTCATTAACATAAAGGTTAAAGATATTTTTATTTTGTAAATATATTTAAATTAACGTCTGTGTATATTATTAATTAATTTATTTAGGTGTTATTTACGACCAATTATACAGACAAATTACTATCCCATATTATGATAGCCACGAATATGCGTGGCCTTCCGGATTTGCACATCATGTGTCTTTATAAGTGTGAAAAAAATTAAAATCAAAATTAAAAAAAATAATTAAAAAATTGTATAATATTCGATATACGCGTTTCTATCTGTGACTTACTTTGAAATCATCAGTCAAGCTTAAGTAAGCCACTTTTATTTTGTTTATAAAATTACGAAAAATATATATTATTTATTAAAAATTATATAAAAAATTGCATTAGGAATTTCCTCAATAAATAAATGTGCATCTTTAATCGTTGTGTAAAATATTATTTTAATTATTCATTATAATAAAATTTAATTAGTCATCTAGTAGTTATATTCATCTCCGCTAAGCGTAAACCTGTCAGCTGATCAAGTTCAACATGAAAAATCTTATACATCTTACAAATATCATTAATCTTTAAATTTCCCAATCTTCATTAATAATCAAAGATTAAATTAACAGAATTATTTGAAAATCACTCATCGTCCATCTCTCTTCGCATTAAAAACCAAATTTCGCATATTTTTAAATTTAATTAAAAATCGCAATTAAATTACACATAAATCTTGAAAATGTTGAAAAATGTTCAATTCGAACGGTTAAATTTATTATATGTCCACAAGCTTATATATTCCATTTCTAAATCCGAAAATAAATCAATTATCACTTTCGAAATCACATATTATCCAATCCGAAACAATCGACAGTTTGCATTAACAGTGAAATTATTGTCCAATTACTGTACATTACTATTATTATATATTAATAATATTATTATTGCCAATAAGTAGACGTTGGAAACAGCATTTTCACTTCGAGTGTCAATGTTATGATAACAGGTTAAACAAAATAAACAAAGTTAAGACGGCTTATTATCCATAGCTTCGTATGTTTACATTATTCAACGTCCACATTTATTGTCATTATTATTATCATTACAATACAATAAAGAAACACAAACACCGAATCGTAGCCAATTTCCGCGAACAATAAAACCAATTTCGACGAAATTCGAAAAAAATGCGGCCATAAAACTGGCACCGTGCAACGCGAAAGTACTTAGAAAAACACGAAAAAAAAAACAAAACAAAACAAAACAAAATCAAAACAACTTGGGCAAGGTCGTTCAACGCTCTGTAAACAAAAAATCTTGATCGCCGATGCATATCAATCATGTCATTCTTTTGGCTTACGTAACCGCGCTCGCAATGTCGATTTGCTTCGTGATAACCAGACGCCGGAAGGAAGCGCGTCAGCCTTAACGGGTAATAGTTCGAAAGCGAGCGTTTTTGCGATACGCTTGATATGGATTCATAAATAGTTGGCGCGCGAACTTTGCCGGGCGCCTCAGTTCAGGCGAATGGCGTGTTGTTGTGCTTGAAAGAAAAGACGATAAAATATTTTTATTGCACCGCAATTACACTTTCACCGCGGCACGGTCGTTCGCCCCGAGCCGGAACCATAATACGAGCGTAAAACAGGTTCCGGGCTCGTGCCCGTGGTCCTTAACGACCTTGGGCACGGGATTCGTCATTGAATTTGGCCGCGCGCGCCAAAACGTGTTCGATCGGCGCGGCGAATTTTTGGCGGGAGTCGGCGCAAGTTGCGCCGCCATCTTTTTCGCCCGGAGGCGTCGCATTGTTACCAATTTCGCGCGCGTCTTCAAGAGCCGCCGACTAATTGCGCTTCGTAATAATATATATTTGGAGTTATTAAGTTTCTTCATTAAACGAAACACACATTTCTAATCGTTCGCTGTGCCCGTATGTGCGTTAACATTCGAGTGAAAGTGTGATCTTATTGTAAAGTCATAAAGGAAAATGCCGTAAAGCAATCAATTAAGTTTTATATGGTCGCGCAAACCGGCGCGAACGAATTTTCGGATCGCGTCCATTAATTTGTCGTCGATTATCGGATTACTTCCTGGCGTGTTGTTGATTGGTCGAACACGATGTCGAAACTAATCGAAATCAAACGTTCGACGATTTACGAGCCAGCTTCTAGGGAAAGAAAATTCTATGGCAAATTTTGACGATTAACGGGCTTTGATTTAAAAAAATCAACATTCAACGATATATTTAATCAGGATCATACCTTTTAAGCAATTTTTCATAAATATAAACAAAAACAAAATAAACAATAATAACAATAATAAGAAATAATAAAGAATGGTAGCAATAATTTTAAATACATTTTAAAATGTTTTTTAAAACTACTTATATATATATATAAGTATATACCAAAGGTGATACTTTGCGATCCTTTCGAGCACTCCTGGATCCAATTACACGAAGAATATCTGACGCAATAAATTGGTCTTGCCATTACTATAATGATAATGCTAGTCGAATGAGTTTAATTAATATTATTAATTTATAATAATCGAATTATCTTAATTGACGCGTTTTCAATTATAGGATTTCATGAGGCTGTTGGTGAAGCAGTGGCGCTCAGTGTTTCAACGCCTCGTCACTTGCAGACGCTTGGATTAGCAAACAAATACATCGATGAGCGTTCGTCGGATATTAATTACCTGTTTTCATTGGCGATGGAGAAATTAGTTATGCTGCCGTTTAGCATTGCGATGGACAAGTGGAGATGGGACGTTTTCCGTGGAGTCATAACCAGAGAAGAGTATAACTGCCATTGGCATAGATTAAGGGAACGATATGCGGGTATAAAACCACCCATTCTGCGATCCGAAGACGACTTTGATCCCGGAACGAAATATCATATTCCGGCTAACTTACCCTATATAAGGTAAGTGTAATTTTTGCGTATTAAATTATTATTTTATTAGTAATTACATATTCAGATGTTGAATATATAAAACTAAATATATACGGTAAGTATATTACTTTTGGATAATTCATAATAACCTGTTAAAAATTAGACAAACTGAAAATAGTCATAAAATGCATCCTATATAAGTATGGTAGCCATGCTAGATATATGCAATTATTCAGAATTTTTTGTTCAATTAATAATTACCTGAACTGAAATTTAGTCGCTGTAGTTTGCAATGAATGAGTGTGTTATGGAAGAGACTCGCTGAGCTTAAATGTATATGCGAAGGCATATGAAGGAAGTGGGATAATAAAAACGCGCGACATAAATATCTTTTTTCTCTTTGGTTTATTATAAAAAACGAAGAAATACAATGATCGTGAGAATAGATAGTGAGCAACAAATACTGTCGTAAAAAGTAAGTAACATCCTTATAATTACCAGTTAAATGTGTCTAAGTTGCCTACTTTTTGCCAAACCTTGAGTTCAGAAGTGGTACTCACTTATACCAGATACGTGCCAGTAAAAAAACTACAAAATTTCAATACATCGTATTCACTCACATATTTCCATTTATCAATGACAATTATCAACATTCGACCAGTCTCTAATCTTCACCTGTCAGCATGAAGTGCATGCAGTCTTGAATTGGATCGACCTTTTCAAAATTTTATTCAGCCCGTACCAATCAAAAAAAAATCACATTTGGTACACGGTGCAGTTAGATTAATTACTCAAGTTTATTATTTTTGATAACCGCCATGCTCGGAAAAGTCGCCACCATAGCTGCTGCCACCAAAGCTACTGCCCCCAAAGCTGCTTCCACCGTAGCTACTACCACCATAGTCTCCACCGTCAAAACCTCCACCACCGCCTCCATGTTCTTCATGATGTTCATGGTGTTCGTGAACAGGAACTGGTACTTTAACTGGGTACGGTACGTGTTTCTCGACTGGATAAGGGACATGCTTTACAACGTGGACAGGCACTGGTCTTTCGACGTGAACTTTAACTGGTACCGGTACTGGTTTCTCCACGGGATAGGGCACCTTTTTCTCAACTGGATAAGGTGCTGGAACTGGCACTTTCACTGGGTAAGGCACAGGCTTCTCTACGGGCACTGCAATTGGTCTTTCTACGTGAACTTTGACTGGTACTGGTACTGGTTTTTCGACTGGATAGGGTACCTTCTTTTCAATGTGTACGGGATATGGTTTCGGTACGGGTACTGGATATGGACGTTCAACCGGTACCTTAACTGGTACTGGGATCTTCTTTTCTACCGGGTATGGGTGTGGAACGTGCACTGGTACTTTAACTGGTACCGGGATGTGCTTTACAACAGGATATGGTTGAGAAACTGGCACTTTGACTGGATAATGGACCTTCTTTTCCACCGGATACGGAGCTGGTACGTAAACTTTATAAGGTACTGGACGTTCCACTGGCACGTGAACCGGGTAGGGTACCTTCTTCTCGACTGGATACGGTTGTGGAATATGAACCGGTACCTTGACCAAGACCTTTACTGGTACCGGGATCTTTTTCTCAACCGGATAGGGTTGTGGTACTGGCACTTTGACTGGATAAGGTATCTCTTTCTCCACTGGAACATGGACCTTCTTTTCAACCGGATACGGCACCTTGACATTTTTCACTATCGTGATCTGTTTAATCTTTGCTTCGTGGTGGTCGTGTCCACCTTCGAAACCACCATGTCCTTCAAAACCTCCATGACCTTCAAAACCACCACCCAATCCACCACCGCTGAATCCTCCAAAGTCTCCGCCATGTCCGAAACCTCCTCCATCACCCCCAAAACTACCCTCGAAACCATGCAAACCACGCTTGTCTTTCTTCGTATCTGCAGTAGCACTATCCTCAGTTTTCTCCTTGTCGATTAAAGACTTTTTATTGTCATGTTCGGTGCTTTTTGCGCAGGTGGCCGACACCAGCAGACCCGCGATCAACGTCAAACTCTGAAAATTAACAAATTTCAAACATTATAACTGAAATAATTTCATATTATATAAATAATTAGTAACGTTATATTAAAAACATAACATTATAAATAATATAAAAATAATATTTTTAAAGAATAATATAAATTATCATTCTATATAATAACCAATTATTTAGAAAAAACATCAAATTTAATAGATTATAATGTACAAAATTTAAAAAAAATTATACAAAATTTACCATATCATACAGCAATTTATAAAAAATTTTAAAGATTATTATACTCCTTAATTTAAAGTTATAATGTTATTTAATTAACGTTGCTCGCCCGGATTTGTTTCATCCCCAATGTTTTACGATCGAAATCGCAAAATACCATACGCGGTGTTGCGAATGACGCGCGTTCCACGACTTACCAAAATTTTCATTCTATCAACTCGCACTGACCGTTTGCTCGTTGTCCAGGCTTCACTGGATGCTTCCCCCCTATGAACTGGCCCCTTTATACCTAGGAGTCTGCTTTCCCCGATACATCGCTTTCCGCGATACGTTGAAAGTGAAATATACACGCCGCTGAGTTCCCCCTGTGCCCACGCATACAAGCGATCGCATTTTTATAAACTCGGTAACACACAGACTTAACTCCGCATACGTAGACCACGATAGGTACACCGGATATGCTCGTCTTATTCGACAATGTCTTGTCCCCACCTGGCCGCGCGGAACACCTCTTGCATGACTACCGCCTTTTGTTACATACCTCGCGAGCATTCATTGAATGCATCCCAGCGACGGTGGTCCAACAAATTACGCGAATTTATCGCCCGTTCGGACCCATCATAACGTTATTTATCGGACCATTGTTCTACGCCGCTCAAAGAAAATATCAATTACCGCCTTGTTAATAAGGCGTTCGAACGGTATTGTCGTTTCATTTGGTCGTTTCGAGGTAATGCTCGGAGGTGCTTTTTACGATCGTTTCGTCGCAATTATTCGTCATAATGTTTGCATTTCGCAACAAGTCAAAATGCAATCCCGCGAGGAATGCTCGAGCAATTTATCGCGGATATTAAATCGCGGTGTATTACGTTTCACGGGATCGTTAGAAGGAACAGTTTAATTGATGCGATCGAGAAAAAACCGAACAAAAACTCGCTTTCACTTATTTTTTTGAAATCATTTCGAGCGCGTGCCCCGTAATGACTCGACGAGCGTAATAAGCGTTATTTCACGCCGATTAGCATTTTGGGCTTTGTCGGATATGAAAAGCGTGTTTTTGTTTGACGTAACTTTGCTTGACAATAGACGATAAACGAATTTGGAAACGGGCTTTGATCGAGTAAAGGATTTTTTGATTCACTTTTGATTGAACGAGTTACGCAGGAAATGAAAATGGACCTTGTGTGGGTAGAGGCATTTCGTAAAAATATTGTTCGGTCTTTATCGAATAGTTATAGTTTAATCATTTATTCGGTTTAGAAACATTATCATACAATGTAAGTAATCATTATAATTATAATAATAATAGTAATATAACAGTAATAAATTAGCTTTTAACATTAGAAAACTAGTAAACAATATAAAAATTAATTTACAAATAATTGCAGGACTACGAATCGTCATCGTCATCATCATTATCATTATCATCATCATCTTCATCGCAATCAGCTTTTCATCTAAATCTTCGTCTTTTTTTCATCGTCATCAAAAACATCAACTTTGATTATCTTCATCAACTTCATCTTCATAATAACCAATCGAACGATATTATTTAAAATTCAATCGAATTAACTATCACACGCTATTCGGATGTGAAAATAATTGCAGCGAAGAAAACATTAGTGATAGTATCAAGCCACAATGTTGCATTTGTGTAACATTAACTGGTGTCCGTCATACAATAATCAAAAGTAAAAGTGATATTTCAAAATCGTATAAATTCTCGGTTGAGTTTATGTAATCCTCATCGACTATAAATCAAATGTTATTCTTTGAATGATCAAGAAGTGCGCGCGATTGTGTTCAATGGGTCCTTGACTAATTGGCGTCAAAAGAACCAGACTCATGCGTACGTACGTTAGCGTAGTGCATTAGCGTTGAAATTGTAATAATCGCGCGTAATTCGCTAAACGCGACCGCGTAAACTTGGTATCCTTTCGTCAAATCGCAAAGAAACATTATCAGGATTTTCCGTTTATCTGCAGCGATATATTGTATAAGTTGTGCGTTGCAACATAATGTTATTTTTATTAATCGTAAAAGAAAAAAGAAAAAAAAAAGGAAAAAAAACCGGAAGCAAAGACTGATCCAACATTTCCAGTCGCATTAAAACGCATAACTCCTAATGTTGCTACAAGCGAAAGTGTGATGATTATTCAATCTTTTAATCAGATTTACTTAATTAAAAAAAAAAGAGAAAATAACCGAGGATGTCCGTCAATCGTGTACTATGCATCCTACGAACGCGTGCGCCTTTCTTACGGATTGCGCCTAAAGTTAGGCAACCGAACGTTTACGTCTGCACGAATGATCATCTCTTTTAAGGATCACGAACGTTAATAAGAAAGTTTGAACATTGTATGTACTATATATATTTGTATATGTATGTATGTAAGTGCGCAATGAAAATTGCATGCTTTTCCTGTAATTATATGTATATTTGTCATTCAGTAGGCACTATTAAGTTTGTCAACTTGCAAGGCATTATGTTGGCAAATTAATTTCTGGTAGACATTTTTAAAATGTCAGTTCAATTATAAGAACGTTAGGGTAGCTGAATTTCATTTTATTAATCATTTCATGTTTTATGGAATGTATTTTATTGTACGTGAAGAATAATTTTGACACGTGATATAATTCAACTTAATAAAAATGAAATAGAGTGAAATTATTATTAAAGATAATACTGAAAGAAAGTATTATTTTTTGGTTAAATGCATTGATTTATAATTAACTGCCAAGTTGGTTTATAAAGTTATAATGCATTGTCTTAAATGGTACACTTTGATCTTATCTAGAAGATATTTATTTCCCTAATTTCTTTAATAAGAAAGGGATTTTAACAATATTTATAATACCTTGTAAGCATTACTGAAATGCTTGTAAGCAATGCATGGAAGATTTGCAAGGATAAACTTACATTATATAAGCGAATTGGAATATTTTGGTTCTTATTTTATTTATTAAATTAAAACTAGTTATCTTATAAACTTTCTTTCGGAAACAAATACTTAATAGATATTTAAATAAATTATAATTTATAAAAAATGTTAATATCTTAATATTTACTATAAATATATTTAATATAATATATAAAAATATATTATTTTAATATTTAAGATTTAAACAATGTATGAAACATAAATGTTATTATAATCTATATGAAGAATAGCATTGTTTTATTTTCTAAAAGCATATGTAATTCTTTTTTTAAATTATAGTAAATCTATCTATAATGCAAGAATTCATTGAATATTCTGAAATTGTATAGAGTGTTACAAACATTGTTACATTCTTAATTAAATTATAATTAATCATAATTAAATTGTTTTCTACATGTAAAATAAATATAATAAAATTAATATTCTATTAAACATTATTCCATTTAAATTAATATCAATAATAAAATATATCAAATTTAAATTAATATTAAAAATATATCCATAATAGCACATATTATATACACTGTGAACCCAGTTCTATAATATACATACTATGTTTTGAATTAAAATTATAAACATTAAAACATATTAATGTGATTTTATTGAACTGGACTTTCATTGTTTCTGAAATACTCTATAGTATTACGTGCTAATATGGATACTGTATAGCAATAAAACATAGTACAAATATATATTAATTCGCAGATTGCAATTTATATAAATTATTAACTTGAGGATATTGTGTTCGTTGATAATGCAATGGTACTTGCGGTTTAATTTTGTATGGATTAAATGTATTCTGATATCTGAATTGATTCGTATAATAATCAAAGGGATTTATGTAAGGTTTGTACGGATTCAAAACGTATCCTGAATAAGGATCCATCAAAACTGACGCTTTAGGCTTAGGTTGATTAGTCGTACTTGGCTTCAGACCATCCTGTAAAAAATATACACATCTATAAATTACTGTATTAAAAGTTTTACCAACTGAATATTATCCAATTCAAAATTGAATAAAGATATTACTCAACTCATGTAAATTATACATACCTGACCTTTCGGCATATCTTTATTCGCGAAATACAATCGGTATTCACTGGAATCATAAAATGGAGACTTATTGCGATACTCTCCGGGATATATATTCCCAGGAACCAATTTTTCCTTAAATTTTTCATTTCCTTTAAGAACAGGTTTCACAGTAAATTGATAATTATCCACATTCTTTGGCAGTGTCTTATTCTTATAACCAGAATTCGATTTATTTTTATACGGTCCTCTTCTGTTCGTGGAAGCCGAAACATCCAATTCCTCACTTCTATAATCCTCAGGAAACGTATCAGTCCCTCGCCAAGCTGGTGAATATTGACCACCATTATCCTGCATCGCTTCGTCACTCATACTCAAATTAATCATCTCGGTCTCCTTATCGTTGCTCAAATTTTCCCGAGAAATTTGCCTGGACTCCCAAAAATCGTTATTCAAGAACTGTTTCTTCTTATTCACATTCTTCGGTTCAGGTCTGGGTGCCCAAAATTCCATCTTCTCATCTTCGTCGCTGACCTTCGCACCCGAGCCATGACCTCGTTCCTTCAACCATGGTCTGGCCCGGTCCTTCTCGTAATTCTGATCCTTCCAAGGGTCCTCCTCAGAAGCTTTTGAATCTGACCAGGCATGTTCCTGAGATTGCGCATGATCTTTCCATACAATCTTCTCAGGAGCTTTCTTAAAATTAGCATTCGTCCTCTCAGCAGACCTCGCGCGATCCTTAGTCGCCTGATCCTTTTTAAAAGGCTGGCGTATTTTCCACGAATTAGGCGGAAGAAACTGTTTATCGGTCCAATAGCTTTGGTAATCCTCAAACGTATAAATTTCTGGCTCCGTGTACCTTTTGCTATTCCTATTCCGATTCGGCGATTCGTCCTGGTACTCGCGGCTTTCCGGTCGATCGGTCGAGCTCGCGTACTGGCGTTCAGAGTCCCAACGAAAAAAGTCCTCCGGGTGATCCTTGCTCTTCCACATGCGATTTTTACTTTGACTCGTGTCGGGTTCCACCACCTTCGTCTGGTCCACCTTCTGATCCGTGTGTTTCAGTTCCGCATTTTCCATGTCCCAAAAGAACGAATCCTCGCCAGACCAGAAAGACTTACCGGATTCCCAGTTCTCCTCCTTCGGTAACCTTCGGAAATTGCTCTCCCAATTGGAGTACGCCTGCCAAGCCTTGTTTTGGTTCTCATCGTCTTCTGGTTCATCCACGTACAGGTCTTCCTCGCCAAGGTCAGGCTTATTGTCGTCCTGGTAGTCACTGTGTTGACCGTTTTTCGACTGCATTTGCGTGTTCTCCTTCAGACCATAATTTCCACCGTCCGGAGATTCTTCCTCGTGCCATTCAAAATCTGCCTCTTTATATGGCTGCTGTTTGTCATTATTATGGTCATCTTCTGTATACTCATATTCCGCCGAGCTTAAGTGTGGTTCAGGTTGGAACTCGGCTGAATACTCGATAGGATATTGGGGGTTCTGGGTCTGATATCTGGTACTCTCTGAACCAGGCGCCGCCTGCTCCTCGGCAACCTTCCTTGCATTCGAGTATCCTTCCTTCACGGTAACTGTTGTAGTGGTAGAATTGCCCGCTTCCAGCGCCTTCTCTACCGCTCGTTCCGCAACCCGTTCAGCAGCTCGCTCGACAGCCAATTCCGCGGCTCGCTCCAAGTCTTCCTTTTTTGTACCGTGTATTGATAATGTGTTCAAGTTTAGAACAAACACTGCTGTCAGCTGAATAAAATTTGATTATATTAATATTGATTATTCGTTCTCAGAAAGCGAAAAATTGGGAATGTAACTTTTAGGTTACTTTTTAAATACTTTACTTTAAATATTAATTGGAAAAAACAATAAACTTTATCAGTCATAAAATCAAGTAAATTAAAGAATTAATTAAGGGATAATGAGGAGTTACAAATTTAACTTTTGCAATTTAGAAATAATTTTATGAATTTGAATTGTATATATACAATTTGGCTAGGACATTTATACAATTCATTAATTTTAAATCGAATTAAATTTACATTTCAGTTGCTGGGATATAAATACTTGCTATTTCAGTTTTGTTTTTGATACACAATTAAATGATTATTTATTTTGCATTATCACCTAATATTTTGAATGCGGTAAATTTTTTTCATAAACACTTATTTAAAGTAGTTGTAAATCTACATAAATGTTCAAACAATGTCTAATTATTATAAAATCACGTTGTTTATTTAGATTGTAAGATGTAAGAAAAAATAGATTTACTTAAACATATTGAATTAAATCATTTAAAATAGTGAATATATAATAAAAATAGATTGTATAAAGAAATTGAAAACAAAATTCTATATGATATTTTTACATTTTTATATTTATATTAATTTAAACATTGCTTTTCTATAACTTGATCATTTAAATTTTAAATATATTGAGAAATACACTAGACTATTATAACATCTATTAAAAGTACAATATCCCTGTTGTATAATTCTTATAGATACTTATAGAATACAATTTCTATAAGTTTCTGCGCGGTTTTTGTCCAAAGTTCTCTTTTCATAAAAATATCCTAAACTATTTGGAATTAAGTGACTTTTTATAAGTCAATTATACTCAATTATCTGGAAATACAAAATTTTCTATATGGTTTTATTAGTTTCAATAAGAATTTTTCAACAAGGATCTGTTAAATTGAATTGAGAATATCTGTAATATATAATATATTAATTTTTATAATAATAATATATAACTTTTGAAATTTAAGAGCATATTTTTAAATATGTTGTCAATATCAATTATGGAATCATATAATATTATTAAAAAATTTTTATTTCTAACTATATGGATTATATTAAATCATTTTTATTGCTTATACATTACTTTTTAAATTCCTTTTAAAATATGTATACAAAATTCATTTAACCACCTAAGCAGATTAAATTGAAACATGAACATGTTTAAAATATGTTAATTAATATGTAAATTAATGTTTGCATTAAAAATTAGTATAAAACACTTTTACAGATTATTGGATTAAAAGATAATATTTTGCATTTTTTTATTTACTTTTTATCACTTTTAAATCACAACGGCCTTAATACTATGAAAGATTCAAATTTAAAATTCTTATTATCCGCATTACACTTTAATCTAATTATATTAATAATTTCTCAAAATATAACATAACCAAATCATTTCCAGTTAATTTCTAACGACTTTAAGAACAAAATATATTTAATAAAACTATTTATGTAGATAATTATAAACTAGCAATTACATAGCTATGATACCTATTTACAAGTTATCTTAATTTATTTAAATATATATTTTCATTCTTTAGATTATTATAAAGAATTAATTTTGTTAGTCTTGTTAGTTTAAAATGGTTTTTATCAAATATATTTTAATTTTAATTCAATGAAAATAAAATTACATGTAAATTAATGTAAAGTATATAATATAATAAGAATTCATTGCATTGCACGGAAAAAAATGTAGAACGTATACTAGTAGAAGTATGGCTGATTTAGCTATATTCTTACTAGTATATGGATAAATATAGCTGCGTTAGCCATATTTCTACTAGTGTATGTTGTACATTTTTTTCC
>JABFQC010000707.1:0-24163 GCA_022817085.1 Psilanteris sp. ZL-2020
AATATTGCAATCTAATTAGATAACTGTGTAACTTTACATGACATAGAACATATATTTATTATATTTAATATTAAGTCAAGTTAGTAATATATGAAGCAGTTTTATAATAATATTATTAATAATTATAAACTAATTCATCGGTGATTTGTATTTTAGTCTAATTAACCATTCTCAGGTGTTATGATTTTTATTAAATTATAATATATATTAGTCTTATAATGTAATATATCGAATAACAGTATTTGTATATATTAATATCTAAATATTAGTACATTACTTACTTTGACGAAAATGTAGAACATATCTTCTTTAACCAAGATTCGAAAACAAATAAATGGTTTCCAATTTTTTTGCACATCCTAATTTAAAATTAAATTTTTCATTTCATATGATATTGTTTCTATTCAAAAAATAATTATTTCCTCGTAAACATATTCGCTATATTTAAAGAAATTTTATTTCGGGAAGGTGTATTATATATTTTATATTATTGCAAGTAAATTATATTTGGATATAAAGAATGTGAAATTAAATTATAAACATAACGTTTATCAATTCTAAGTAAATTATTTTCAATTAAATTTTTTATTCTAAACTATTCAGCAAAATTGATTGTAATAATACGAGTAAGTTAGATAATTTAAAATTATGATTGTCTTACAAAATATTGACCAAAACCACTTAAAGAAATATACAGTTTTAAAAGGAATCAAATTAAATATTAATAAATTTGAAGTAGATATTCTTTGAAAAAAGACTTGTTAACGAAATATAATCAATAGATTAAATTTAGTAAATATATGTGATTATCAGTAACAGAATATTTATACACATAACCAAACGATATATAAATATTAAATTCGTTTTTGTTTGTGTGCTTTTTCCATACGTTATGAAAACGTATTAAAATACATAGTAATTTAAGAAAGTTTTCTTTATGAATAATTAAATTATATTAAATATATTAAAATTTACAGGGTTAATAACATTCTTAATACTTTTTCAAATGGTTTTATATGCATATCATGAATGTATTTATTTCTTAATTAGTTTTGCATGAATCGTTACATATTATATTTATCACTATAATATATTTTTAATTCAACATTTTATATTTTAATACAAATAATATGTCTTTATTGTAATTAACTTCTTCTTAATTGTTATCATATAGAAAATATAATATATTTCATTTATTGACATTCCTGTATTATATTTTATTATTATAATATTTATATATTTCATTCGCTGTATGTTTTATACATTTTTTTATGTATTTGAATGAATTTATTTTATTTAACTTATATAAATAAGACAATATTAATCGGACTCGTAAGACACAGCTTTTCTCAGCAGAATGTAAATATCAGTAACAGGATGATTTAATCTCATTGTGACTGAGAATATAAAGTACATATATGTTCATATAATTTTAGAATTGAAAATATAGAAAATATCTATCAATCGTCAATTTATTTCGTAGTATATAAAAAAATGATGAGCCATGGGAATTATTGTCATTGACAAGAACGAAGAAAAATTGTAAATGTAGATGTAGCGAGCAATATCGACCGCTCTTGTTTTCGAAATGAAGAGTTCTGAAAAAAGGATGGAATAAAATTGTTATAATCAGATTAAATTAACTTTAAAATGTCAGATATGGATGTAAGACATTATATTAAACTTCCATTCACATTTAAATAGATTTTATTATCTATATTCTATATTCGCATAGATTTCCATATTCATTTTATAATAATATATTTGTATATAATAAATATATAATTTAGAAATGACATAATTAAAATTATCATCAGATTTTGTTAATTAAAACGGAACAACGATCTCTTTTTTCACAGAAAGTTCTCTTTCTTGAGTTAATATTATCGTGTTATATTTAAAATTCGACTTTTATTTTAAGAATTATAATGTAACTAATCACGAAATAATATTTTAAAATTGTAAAGACTGAAATTCTGGTTTTAATTTAATTAATTATTTAAGTAGATCAATTTATATTTCTTTCAGACTCCATATCTTTGATTATATGAAATATCGTGTGACCTTTGTAATACTTGTTGCTTGCGGTTTGTTGGAAGTCTAAGCTTTGTGGTTTTCAAACTACTTATGTATGCCGAAAAATCCGCATATTCTACATCTTTTCTGAATTATTTTTGTGAAAACCAGGCAATCAGGTAATTTGTATTCCTCTAAAGTATTCCGAAAATGGCCGTTTTACATTTATTGGATAATGTATTTAAATTAAAAATTTTATAATTGAAATTATAACAAATAGTAGTAATAAACTTTTCTTCGTATTAAAGTGCAAAAACAATTTACGAATCTTGACGTTGCAAGCATTGTAAGATATACTTGATATATTTTATTAATTGAGTATTATATTTACTAAACTCTATTCTAAATTGATTATATTAATTATATGCATCATAATATCAATTAAATGATATATCAAAGCTGCAATAATGGATGAAAATTACAAAATAACCACTTGTTATCTTAAAATTATATATATATTTAACCCGCATTGAAACTGTTTAAAATATTTCACTTAAAGACTTCATTTTATTTAATTTGTAAGAAAGTTATACAGAAATTATATAGAAAATATATATCAAGGGAAGTGACGACTGACAAACGTTATTTTTTATAATTTTGTGGAAATTTGGATTAACAGAAATAAAGAAAAATAATAAATATTTAAATACTCTTAAGGTAACAATAAAAATATTAAATACAACAGTGACTATACTAATTTTAAAAGTTAACATTTGTTAAATATAAATAACATCGACCTTCAATCTATATTAGCGGATTACAAATTTCTACATAGGATCTTTTCTCAGCTCGTCCACGCGGTCAGAGAATATCAGTCAAATATATTAGTTTATTGCACAGAGAAAAAAGTCTACTAACGATAACCAGTATATATGGTTATCGTTACAATATTGTACTTAACATCATCATTTTGGTTAAGCCAAACATATATTATAGCTGCCGGATCCAAATTCTAGTAACGCTTACAATAAAATATGTTTGCTATAACCAGATTAGTATTAACCAAACAATTTTTCTCAATGCGTTTACGCGGAAGTCCACCAGTTGACTTTATTGCTAACCTTTAAATTATATGGATGATTTTGTATTTCATAGATGGAATACTGGAACACTGGAACTTCATGCATATATTACAATACAACTGAGATCTTGTATAGAAAGCTGGTTTAGTTAGGTGGTTAGTATGGTGCAGATCACAACAATGTGTTTACCACAAAGGTTAGGTCTGGATATCTAGAAAATTTGTGATGATAATATCCTCCAAAATATCACTTCGAATTTATATTGAAAATAAGAGTAATCTGAGGGTCATATTATACTAGATAGTTGTTCAATAAATCAAGACTGTTCATTTTCCAATAGAGAAATTTTTTCTGGGTAATTGAGGACAAATCGTCATTGAAGATAATATCATAGGGCTTAGTAAACATTAAGGTTGATAGTGATTGGATCATAGGGCGAAATTATCTATATCACCCCGTATTATAGATAATAGGAGCAGAACAGTTTTATATATAAAGCTGCAAACAGAGTATCACTATGTTGAAAAGCTGATGTTCTCTCATCATCTCGAAACTACTGTGCTAACTGACAGTCTATATCATCTTGTTGAAAGATGTTCAGAATTTGACTATTTTATATTCAAGCATTTTAAGTGATATATGCGGATTATAATAAATCAATTAAATATTTTATTCACGTAAAAAATATATTACTATTAATGAATGCGTTGAACAAAAGAGATCCAAATAGAACAAGAAATTTCCAAAGTAATTGTACATAAAATATACAATTTTCGATTAGTATCAACAAAATATTTTATACTAACTAAATATAATGCTACACTGAGAGAAAAACTGTACGGTTGAAAGAAAGAAAGTGACACAGCAAATTTCATTTGGTTTATGAAAATGAAATTTCAATTGTATCAACTGTAATTGTCTGTTGGGTTCAATATTAACCATATTTTATAGCTTTGATAATAGATGAATATATTAATAAGAACTATATATTTTTTGTAGTAACCAGTTTTACTGTAATTTTCTCTCAGTGTATCCAATGGAATATATATTAATATATCTTCGTAAATTTTAGTAATTTACCTGGTACCTCAATATATTATGAATAGCTTAAGTTTATATAATTGATGAAAAGCTGAATTGTTGTTAAAGTAAAGGTCATCAAATATATTATCAATGACATGTTATATTATTATTCAATTTATGAAATTGTTTTAAAATTAAAATATATTGTAGAACAGCCTTCAGAAATAAAGTCATGTTCAGATGTTTGCATTCATTAAACTTTTTCTAAACTTATTCAATAAATGATTTGATGATAGTATCTTATGATTTTACGTAAAAAGTCCATTATACTAGTGAGTCGTCTTTATTTTAGTTGTGTTTATGTGTATATTACTATATATTCTCTCAAATTCCAATTCAATTAAGAATAATTCTTCTTTTTTAAGTTATATTTTATGGCAATTAAACTTATGTTATAGTAAGGTGTGTGTGACTTTAAAAGTTATGTGGATGTCCTATAATTTAAATTGACAGGAGTATAAACTTTTTAAATTTTGATTACTAAGGAATTATTTTACGTCTATTATTGTTTATTAATATAGCATTATATATTGTAGCAAATAACAATATATTATAACGTTAATTTATAAGATATCAGTTTCTCAAATAAGGTGTAACGTACTTTAATTCTAAATGATTATTACTTTTATTTCCATTTATTGTTAATATTATCATTAAAAACACGATTGAAAACACAATTTATTGTTTAATGTTTAACTATAAATTATATATATATATGTATAATTTTATAAATATTGATATATTTTGTTTAAAAATTAACAAAAGGGCGATTCTATTAAAGCGAAAATAAAAAGGTGTTCAATATAATCATTATACACTAGAAATATATACACATATGCAAGCATGCATTTCCTTAAATATTGAATGTATATCTGTATAAAGTAGTTTACTAATGTGATTATCTATCAGCATATAAGATTATTTATTATACAAATATCTTAATGATGCTTTCAATTATTGTACATTCACATTTCAGTTCACATAGTTTGAGACGACCTGGATATTTGTATAGACACCCATGCACAAGCTGCACACAAACATGGTCCGTGCTAAAACAAACAAGAAGCGAGGTCCTATCCCAAGATGCCCCAGGCGACGCATGCCTCAGCAGTCCCCTTTCATTTTGTCCTTGTTGCTGCCTCGCCGACAGATATTATGCGAGAATTTTAAACGCCGAATATTATGAAATTCTTTCGCGTAATCTCTCTTTTTTTCTCTTCAACCCTCTAGGCTTTTCGACTTTCAATCCGTTTCTTTTTTTTTCCACCGGTGTTTCCGAATAGGAACGATTAATACGTTGCTGTTACTTGCTCTTGCTTTGCGAAGCATTGTAATTAAACCGATGGAGGGTCTCATCTTGTCCTCATTTGTTTTTCGTCTTCTCCTCCTATTCGTCGTCTGTATCAACTCCTCCCGTTTCGCTCCTTTGTCTCCACTCTTCCTCACGTAATTTCAAATGAATTACCAAACTCAATTTACGTTTAATATTTTCATATTTATAATATTTTATTTGATTCGTCTATTTTGAGTTATTATTATCAGATTGACACCGATTATTTCTACCTGTCGATTCTGATAATACGCACGTTATAACTGTATTATACATTTTTATGCACGTTTATATCAGTTATTTATTGTCAGTAATTTTTATTAAAATATTATAACTACAGTATAACATTTTTCAATGCATGAAAGTATATTAAATTATCTTTATTGTGTCTATAAAATATAAATATTACAGTAAAATTTTAATTTAACAATAAATAAAATCTTATTAACTCCAAATATTAAATGTTTAGTGACTGTTGAACATTTTATTTGTATGTTTGATAATGGTTACAATGATGTGTAAATTAATTGTCATTATATATTAAGTAAAATAAAAATAATACATGCAAGCAAATTAAATATGTCTTTAAATGTAAATAAATTTATAAAGTGACGAATAATATTTCGGTCTATATTATCCATGAACTCATCAGTTGGGTACTAGAGTAGTTGCTTCAGATGTCAGTTGAAATATTAAATCCCTTTCAAGCAATATCATAATATATAATAAAAGGTAATAATAATAAAAAATATTTGTTCGTTCGTGGAAATATAATAAATTATACTTTTATAATGTCTTTCCATTATATATTATAACGCTGTAAGAATGGGTTATTTTTAAAAAGTTCCTTTATAAATATTTATTCAAATAGTCTTGAATACGAATAACTGTACTTATTACAACATTTTTGTTACTTAATTTTCTTATAATTAGTGGTATTGTAAATCACTAAAGACTAGATTTTTATATATTTTTGCTGATTTTTATTGGACTATGGTTGTTGAATTATGAAAAAAATATACTCAGCTTCCGACTATGGCGACATTTTTTACGACATATTTTTATATCTAAAAATATGTATATAAATTTATCAACTAGTCTTTGTGGGACCCGGGCCTTTCCTTTAAAGATCTAACGAAATATTCGCGTCCAAGGTCCTAGAAGCTTCACAGTTTATTTATTGGTCTGTCATTATAAACACTGCTTCCATTATAATGTGGTACACGGCAAATTGTATCGTGTTTCCCTATGCAGTGCCCTAGTCACAGGGTCCCTATACATTTTATACTGAATATATGTACACATATAGATTTCATTAACACAAACCCCTAAATGATCAGATTCGGTATAAATGAATGTAAAGCGGTATTTATTGGAGCAGTACGACATGGCAACATGGTCGAAGTCTCAATAAGTACCAAGCTGAATAATATACAACATTAATATAGTATTGATAAATATTATATGCAGATAGACCACTCAAGTCTTATAGTGACTTTACCTAATATACAGTACGTTATATAAGTGTAATTTTGATTTAGTATTATCAATCCTTAAAACTATAGCTAAATATAAACGTATACAAAGTAATAAAACTATAAAAGCAAATAAAAGTTAATTACTATTTTAACATTTTTTAGTTTTTTTTTTTTTCTTTTAAGAAATATTATTTCCATCTTGTTTGTGTTATTTCTATTAAACTTTTTGCTTCATTTTTTATAATACCATTCATAGAAAAATGTTTCAGTAATATATTAGATAAATAATTATTATATTATATTAGATAAGTAATTAATAGATAAAACAAAATATCAGATATAAATTTCTGAGCTTTACAGTAAATGATGAACGTTTGCAAATATATATAAAAAATTCATCACCGTTTACAGGAATGTCTCAGTAATTTTTAACTTATATGTTGATTTGTCTATGAGTTACTTTATTTTTCTGCCTAAATAAAGAATTTGTTTTTCTTTTACTATCAAATTACTATTTGATGGAACTCTTTCTGCTTGTCTTGCATCATCAATAGATATTTTGATATTATTTCATTCATTTTATACTTATGCTTATAATTCATTAAATATATACGAGTTTTATACAATGTACCACACAGATAATAGAAAAAATACAATTTATGTTATTTTATCAGTAATAGTTACTTATTTTTTAACTATTGAAATTACATATTATGCTAACTACTATTATAAAATATAAAATAATTTAATGCGAGTAATTTGAAACAAATCTTATTCTATATTTCATTACACAAAAATATTTGCAAGTAATATCATTTAAATTTAAAATTACAATACAATTAATTTATATTAATGAGTATCCCAACATATAGCTTAATCATGTTGGATAAATTATTATCAAAATATTAATATTTATTATTTTGAGTCTTTTAGATTTAATTTAGACGTAATCAATATATTTTACAGCTTGCATATACGTCTGTACAATTTCAAAGATCTGCAAATGTAAATATTGTATCGTCAATTCAACGCATCTTTACCTAAAATTAATTACTCTGAATATTCGAAATGCACGTATATTGAATGAGTAAATGTCATAATAATCAAGAAACACATACAGTTAATCGTAATATATTATGTATGTGAACTGACAAACATATACACACCTTGCAGAAGATATGTATGTGTTCGACTGCATTGATGGGACTTAAATTGCAAAATTAAAAATTCCGACTGCAGAGTGCAAGAAAAATTCGATGTATACAAAAAAGTTATCGTAGAATGTAGAAGTGCTTTAAAGGGTAGTTACGTTTGTTTGGGCCCCACAGAATCGATGGAATAACGTCGAAGTCACATTAAAGTGGACCTACCTACCTTTTTGGTGGAACGAAGACGCGGTAGGCCCATCGGATACGTAATTGGTTCTGCATATTTATGAAGGCGTTCCTTGCGGTGACTTTCGAACGTTCTGTCGTTTACACGTTACTCTACATGCACACATGCACGTCACATATATTGCATTCTTTAAACATAAGCTTGCGCGTATATAGTATTTTGCGCATATATGCATGTGTTTGTGTTTTAATGCGATATATTTGCCTATAAACATCACTTACGACCATCGTGATGCAAAATCATTAAATGCGTTAGTGTATTTATGCGATTGGCTGATATTCGAGAGATCTCTCTCACTCTTTTTTAATTCGTATATATCTCTTGAATTTAAGTTACTGTTTAACGGATATTTTCACATTTGCAAAGATTTAAATTTTAACATGTATCATTGCGCTGCATAATTACATAGACGTATTAAATTGAATTATAACAATTTATTCAAAAATCTTATGAATAACTTAAAACCATTTTTTAGTTTTTCCGACTGATCCTTGCAATACATAGGAGAAGTTGGTGCGTGGTATGACTACATATGAGAGAAGCTTTATTTTGTTTTCCCTCTATCGATGCCATCAAACGTATCCATTTGTATTGCTGAGCGTGAACATTTTTCAGTTAGCTTGAAGCCGTCATGCTTTCACACCGGATGGTCTGGCTAGATGCAGCTTTACGGAAAACGATCGGTGTGCCGTTTCGTAAATCGTTTCAATGGGCGCACACTGCAATCGATTTAAAAGTGCCACATATGACTGGTAATATCTTCTAGATACAGGCTAAGAAAACATCATCGAGTTATCGTTGAAGCACGGGATAGAAAATATGTTAGAAGTTCTGTTATGTATTGCAATTTATATATTTTTATAACTGGAGAAAAATAAGTTTCTAGGTTAATTTAATTTTTAAATTAAAGTATGCAAATTATTGGTATTATTTGAATAGTAATGGATGTAATATATATTTATTGAGTGTAGTTCCAATGTTGCCAATGTAATTCAATGATTTCAAATATATGTAATAAATGCAGTAAAAGTTGAATATATACTTCAGATCAATAATAACTAGCCGTTTGGCAACGTCCGCACGATGTCCTCGTTAAGAACATATAGTGGACGATATCCTTTTCTATATAGTATCAAATTGTTCTGAAACGCTGCCAGTTGCCTTTGGAATCATCTAATGTTCATTCTAATGCTTCACTGCTTTTTAATGGTGTTTTTACACCCCATGATCATTCCAACTATATGGCGTTGAGCGGTTATTTTATTGTTATTGACGTTCATAACATATATATTCATAAATTAAATATTTTCTTGAGACTGTTTTCTTATTGTTGATTAATTATTTTAAAATAAAACGGCGTTATATATAAAAATACTGTATGTTTTATTAACTTTTATAAATATGGTAATGGTTATATATATATTGGATAGAATGAAATATTTTTATTATAACGTGTAATATAATTTTTTTCTTATACAATTTCAATGAAAATTATTACTATATTGTCTTTCATATTACAAACATTGTAATAAGATTAGATAATTTAATTTAATTATAAATGTTTTGAATGAGGAGAAATTATGAAACTTTGTTCATTTTCACAAAACTATTAGACAAGTTTAACGAGCCTTGAATAATATTGGATCTTGTTTAGAAATAGATACATTGAAACATATATAAAATTTGATAAATAAATAAAAGAAATAATTTATTAAAAAATTATTCTATATTCTTTCAAGGCAGTAAAATATAGTATAATATAAAAAAAGTGCTGTAATTTAGTTATTGTTTTTTTAATAAAAAATTTTAGTAAAAATATCATTAATAATATTCGTCGTATAATTTTCCTAGAGGTGTTATATTTTTATGTACTAAAGTTCTTTCTTTTATGAATGTATTGTCAATTGCCAATGTAAACTGATGAAAATAAAAAGTTGTAAGGAATACAATTTTCGTTCAGTCGAATATCTAATATATAAGGAATAATAAAAGATTAATAAGATTATACAATGTTGGATGTAATATTTTATCAAAATTTGAATCATTGAATCGTCGAGGTAACATAAAAACGCAACTTGTATAACATTTTTGCCTCGGCGTGATAGTTATTGAACAGATAAAAGATTATGCATTTAAGTATAATAGAAAAGGTCGCAATTAAGAAAAAAAGATAAAGCAACAAGGAAGAAAACAGACCAATTATTACGTGGTCGGATCCTTAGCACAGCGAGGGCGGGCTTAATAAGGATGGAGTTTCGGCACGGTCCAAAGCAAGACAAAGCGGAGACCGATATAGGAGGTCAAAAATGCGCTCAAAAAATTGCCGCCAATTTGAATTGCTAATGCCATTGCGTTCGGCCTACCGTTGGCAAAACAATGGCCGCGTAGCGGTATAACCCAGCGAAACGAAGCAATGACGAAGTCCATATAAGTGTTCCGTTGAGCTCCGCAGAAATGCAACCAAGGGAAAAATAAATGAATAAAAAGAAGATGCAGGTCTTCGACTCGTACGATGCGAAGGAAAAGCGAAACGCGAATTGGAAAGACAAAGAAAGAACATGCAAACGCACCCTAAATAATTAGTCAATGCCACGTCCGCGAACATTCGTGGAGTAGAACTTCTACGCGAGGGGAAAGTGCAGAGGAGTGGCGGCTAGGAAACGAGGGTGAGGCAACGGGAGATGAAGAGACTGCTACCGATTCGGGAATCCCAATACGATCAAAGTACTTAACCGCCTTTAAACTGCAATTCCATTTCCGAGTCTTTCCAATACTATTCCAAGTACGTGTTGCCTTACTGAAAAATGAGTGCTTTCTATGTCTTACAGATTACCAATTATAAATAAAGAATTTTCTTATATTAAAATTATAATTTTAAATTAATTTTAATTGTTATCTATTATATAAATTATATAAACCTTGTGCATAATAGATTTACTGCTTTTATTTGGAGTCAATTTATATAGTTGTATATTATTTTCAGACATGTCTATATTTATATGATTCTTAAGTCATGATTTATGGACTTAAATTTGATATATTTCTTACAGAACTTTCTTAATTTGGAAAAACAGTATTTCAATTTATTAATACATCCTCAAGTTAATTTTGAGATGTACTTTGAGGTTTCATTAGTTAACGTTTGTATACAGATTTGTTATCTTTTTTTATTTTCTTTATTGTTTAAATTAAAATTGCGATTGACAGCTACAATTTAATTCATTTATCGGAAAATATATTTGACTAAAGATCAATCTCTATCATACTAATTAATACTATTAAATTATTTCATAATTACTAGTAGATATTTTAGTTTCAAATACAACTATGATAATAAGAACACTCACAAAATTAACATTTTTAGGAAATACATATTTAAGTAATAATACAAAAGTAACTCATTTTCACCTGAATCGCGTTCAACAACTAGCTTCTTTCATGAGAGGTGCTCTATACATTGTTTATATATATCCTATGCAATTTTTTTCACATATTTAACATTTTAATTCTGGAAGGAATTTGAACTATTTTATGACGACAACAGAATAGCGATATCAGTAAACGGAATTTATAACGTAATTCAACTTAAAAATCTGTATTCCAAACGGAATTTAATATAATTGAATATCAGAAGTACTAAAAATACAATAATTTAATTTATAATAGAATTCAAACTTATAATTATACATGGCATTCGACGTATTTTAATACCGACATGTAAACTAATATGAACTTCAATAGTATAAGAAGAATTCTAAGGATAACTACTGGATATATTTTATTACTAACCTTAAAATATCTTAACACGTATATTACATTAATACATTTTCAAAACTTACAATTTAAATACATATTGTTTGTATGTATTAATTTTGAAAATCGTACTGTTTCTGGATTTATTATTTTACGGTCAACTGATTACTTTTCGATTAAGGGTATAAAATCATAACTAAATCTTAAAAATATTTAATATTAAAAAATATTGAAAAATATTTTTTTATTAAAATCATTAATAACATATTATAAATATAAACTTAACATACTTGGAAAATATTCGCCATTATATAATATACATGAGTAGAGTCGATGTGTATGAAAAGAGTTTCTTGTAATTGGTATACAAAATTATTTTATTAATTTATTTATATTATGATATTAGATTTAATTTAATGTGGAATAATTTAATATTTAATATATAATGATTTTATTATTAAATAACGATTTTTTTATTTCTTATTCAAAATAATTACTTTATTTTGTTTTACCTCAAGTAAAGTATAATATTTGTATTGATTAGCATATTTTATATATAATTTAAACGTGTAACCAATCTTTCAATTTCATTATAATTAATTAAATATCTATGAAGTTGTCCCTTGTTACCATTCATATAGTAAAAAGTTCGTTTAAAATAGAAATAATACCATCATCATTTCAAGTGCTCCATATTAGTTTTTGATTTTTCATTCTGGTGAAAAAAATACTTGACCTTTAAAGTACAGTTAATTGGATATTAGTATATGACTCATTAACTATCTAGTTTGCTAATACCAAGCTGGGATTAATTTAAGGATCTTATGTGTTTTATAATGAAATTATTATTTATTCATTTTTTTTAAATTCTAAAGATTCATGTCTGAAAATCATATCCAATCAAATAAAATTCATGAAATAAATTTTAACGACTAAATTTATATTAATAAACTTGTAATTGAATACTCAGTTTATAAAATTCTTTTTTGTTAGTTATATACACATGATATATTATTTATTATTTAAGACATAATCTGATATAAGAATGCTTTTCACTCAAAAGATATTAGTTTTGATCAGAATAACTTTAGACATTGTCAACTATTTTATTTTATTGAATATAAGCATATATTTAATATAAATAAATAAGTTCCGTCCGAAGAATTATTTGTCAGATACAAGAAATTTCAAAACAATTTACGTAACTTGAAGTAGGAAACTAAAATTGATTGTACGGGGAGTGTCGTGTAGAATATAGTTATATATAGTAGCAGTAGTTGGAAGATATCTTTTTAGAAACGATAAACTGCAATGACAAGAAGAGGAGTACAACTAGGTTTATAGCTTGACTATAGAACTTTGACGGTGACTATGCTTGCGAGACAAAGGACATCACTGCCTGAGGATAACTCGAAAAGCTCGTGCTACGAATGAAAACGAGTAGTTGTGCATTCATAGCGGCATTATTAAGCTGTTATTTGAAAATGTATCGTATGCACGATGAACAGAAAGCGGCTTCCCATCTTCAGCTCTTTCTTCTTCACGTCGTAGCACATCTTCGTATTTCACACGCTGTTTTCTTCTCCACGTTATCTCAGACCTTTCATGTTGGTTTCAATTTTCCTTCTTCTTATAACGATGGTACCACTGGGAAACCATGATTAAAGTTATGTTAAGCCATATTTAAACAGTTGAGGGAAAATTCATTTAAATAATAGCTTAATTGTGAGTTCTAATTGGACAGTATGAACTTAAGATGAACATATTTAATTATTAAGTTTAACTATTAAGCCAAAATTGAATAGATTTTTTCATATAATTACTGAATCATATATACCCAAGAGATAATATATACCCAAATTGAGACAATTTGTATATTATATTTGTGTAATTCTAGAATTATTGCTATATAATTTTATATGTAAGTAAAACTAAAATTAAAATTAACACGGATAAAAAATCTAACGTATATTAGTAGAAATATAGCTAATTCCGTATAAAAGAATATTTGTATGGATGACAAATTTAATAACATATATGCTATGTTCTTAAATGTTATTATTCCACATAAAAAATCATTGATACTAAAAACTACTTATCCTGAAAATTGTGATATTTGATATTCATATATTTCCAATTTAGTGTAGTTTTCAAATCTCCCGAGTCGAAATTCTTACTTTAATTTAAACCTCGAAACGTCTAAAATTTCCCGTTTAGGGTCAAATGAATTCAAAATACGTTCTATGCAGAAAAGCAGAAAAAAATATAATTTTCAATAATAAAACATTATATTTCTTAATAAGATATGTAAATATCTACTGTTAAAAGTTTAAACTAATAGGTTTAGTATATTTGAATTATTTAATAATCTTAATAAAATAAATTCATAAGAAATAAAATAACGTAGGCTGTAAAGTTTGAAAGAAGCTAAATTTTTAGGTTCAAAATAGTGTTAAATTTCGACTAGAGCTGTTTCCTTCATTAATTTCAAGATTCCAAATCACTATTTTTCATTCATAGTTCTCAATTACTTAAATTAATAAGTTATTTTAATTTATTAACAATGTTCGATTTATGATTAATTAGATCGAATTTTATTAAATAAATATTTTTACATGCATATTTTAAATAAAAATAAAATAAATTGTTGATAATATTATAATATTGTTTATAATATTGCTTAATTTATAGAAATTAAACAGAATAGAGAAATTCATATAGAATAATGTATATTTTATAAAACTTGTGTCACAAAAGTGCTTGAAAAGTGCTTGTATTATATCAAAAATTTAATAAAGTTTTGCGCATTCTTTTTCTCACCAGGACTATATTCCTGCTGCATAAAATTTTGAAGTAAAATCTTAATAAATACATGTCATACGTTTTCGAATATTGAATTTTATTTATGATCTTGTTATAGATTTGCATACATAAACTATGCGAAACATTTTTCATGCTATTTATACGATGATGCATTAAATCACGTATCACTATGACCCAATTTTAAGTATGAAAACCTCTTGAACCTCTATTCAGTTTAACGACATAAATATATTAAAATAGTCAATAAGCATACTGTTTTGTTTACAAACATAACATATTCAATTTTCCACATTAAATTATCTGAAATAATTTAATTCTATCCAATCCTATTACTGTTAAAAAATATAATACACGTGTCTTATTTAAGACACAAATAATGCCTAAGTGTCTTAATCTAATGCACAATATTTTGTATTAAGACTTCTGGTGACTTAAATAAGTAACTTTGTGTGGTAAAATCAAGACATCTAAGACACTTTTTTAGCAGTGATAGGAACGACGTAATGAAATTAAATAATTGTTTAAAATTATCATCTTCTTCTTCATCAACTGATCTTCAGTTGATTTTAAATATTGACTAATATCGAAATAATAGTGTAAGATGACGACGGTTTAGAAAAATTACTAGGTTGGCAATAATGAAGTATGGGCAACTGTAAAAAAATATTTCTATTAAATAATTACTGAAATGAAATATGCTAAAACTTTCATATATACACAGAAAAAATATTGTTATATCTTATAATATTTACAAATATTATACATATTTGAAACAATGAATCAACGGTAAATACATTTATCTAAATTTGAAAAATAAGTTGTCCACCTTTAACCTGAAATTAATATATTAAAAAAAATTATTGTCAACGCGTGATAATCAGATTATTTTTTCGTATATTACTACTTTTGTTGACTAATTTGGTAAATGTTAAAAGAAACAAAATATACACACGTTTGCTTAATTAATCTTAACTTTAAAAAATAATTATTATTATAAATATATTTCTGAAGAAAGATCACCCATTCAAACAATCCGAATTCAAATTTTAATTATTCAGAAATATGGCCCTTAACGGGAAACCAGACTACAATTTTTTTATTACATGGTAACACGATGATAATATCTTTTTAATTATATATTTTTCATAGAATAATCACATTTGTATGTATATATATTGCAAATAGTCAGTACGAGGTCGCATAAATCTGGAAACGGTGTCAGTTAACTAAAAAGTATCCCAACACTACCACTGCGTATATTGGTACATCTAATTTCAGGGTCCAGCTTCAAAACTACCAAAAGTCAGTTCATGTTTGGATTGGTTGTTTGTGTTTTTTTTTTTTTTTTTTTTCCTACAGGGGGGAACGCGATAAGCACCGAAGGGCATGACTATATATATCTAAATCTAATTTATGCTCTGAAATTAACATTTTTTAACTGAACTTTTTTTGAAGACTTTACATTATTATTTGTAAAGGGTATCTAATAGTACTATTATAGACCAGTTAAGGATACCTTAAGAAGGTATGGACACGACGTGCCGAATTTTGTAGGTTTCCAAATTGTAACATTAATTACACGATAACCAACGCTTTAATGTGATTTAATGTTTTTGCTTACAAAAATATGTATTTTCTGGTTTATATTATGCTATTTTTCATTAACATTTTCTGTGAACGACTATGGTTTAATCACGGTGGGTATACAATATGTATTATAGTATTGTTTTTAAAAAGTATGGTGCTCAATTAATAAGAAATTACTAACTAAAGCTACTGTATGTAATCGTAAACAGTTTTCGAATAAATAAATATAAACAGAATCTCAAAAATTTCTTTATACTAATAATACAAGCATATTTCTAATTCAATTGAGCTTATTTTTTTATTTTACAATTATAACAAATGTAATTATTAATTAAACAAATAACTTCTATGAGATTCCAGCCGGTAATGTTGTTTGAAATATATGAAAGATGGAGTACATTATCTTTAAATATAACGTAAGCATTATAATTTTAAAGAATTAGACTTAAAACAACTATAAAACTTGCCGCCATTAAACAAGAGTTGTTCACAATTTCAACTTAAACGTAAGAAGTATTAATCTGAATCTTATTAAATAAATCGACTCAGTGACATCGCTATGCAGCAAGATATAGATATTTCAACAATGTACCCAGATCAGAATTCATCGATCTCACCTAGATCACAATTCGGCAATAGACCTTTGTAGGAGAAAAAGAAAAAAAACGTGCTTACAAGGAACGTTAGATGCGGCTAGTTATTTTCACTCCAAGGTCAAATTATCCTACATAAACATTAACATAATGTTTTACTGCTAACAATATTCACCAGTAAATTAAACTTTCTTGATTTTATAAAATAAATGTATGTTTAATTAGGTTTTGATCATTACATTGTTTAGAGATTTTGTTACCCATTTTAAAACAAATATTTTAATCCAAATGAGGGCTTAACCACCACTTACAGAATTAAATATTATTTTTATGAAAATATCATATAAATGACTATACAGAATCACCAAAGTAGTGTTAACAATTCTTTCAAAATAATGTTCAAATTGTTATTGCACATCAGTTATTTTTTTAAATTTCTGTATATAACAATTTGAAAATAAGTGTTCAAGTGGATTGAAATAATTTGCATTATAACTTATTCAATGCAACAATTTTCCTGTGAAATTAATTGGTAAATAAACAGTAGACGAAATTATGTTTCTGAAAGGTTGTGGCTTGTGCTTTGATCATACAACGGTCATTTCATTCAAAGTGTACAAAGTGCTATGTTGTATTAAAGGATTATCAGTTGTCAGCAACTTTTGGCGCCAGAATTTAGATTTAGCATCCTAGAAACCTACACATTTACATTGAAAAGTATGCGAAATTAACAAGTAAAATGAACTAAAGTTGAGCATTCAACTAAAGATAAAAACTGTCGGAATTTATAAAATAAGAAAACAAAATAATAATAGTAAGAAACTGCGCGTTTATTATATTTACTTTTTACTTTTTTTAAACGTATATTATATAAAATCGAATATTTCATATCAATGTGTTTGAAAAACTATAGAACGATATTATTAATAATTTTACACAGATACAGTAATTCACAATGAAGGTTTAATTATATATATTATTACGAAGATTTTAAAGTCGTTCAATATTATATATATATTAATATTTTTATTAATATTCTAAACTAGAAATTTTAAATTTCATTAATAGATTATATACTGAGATAATTATGTAATAAAAAGGTTGGTAGATTTTCACATTTTTGTATAATATGTTAACATATAACATGTTCAAAATTATCAGTTATTAGTAATTATAAATTTACAAATTAACGTCTGTATATATTTATTAATTATAAAGATGAATTTTTCGACGAATTTAACAGATAAATTCATATGTCATGATAGCCACTGATTGTGGTTTTTTTATAAGGAACACTTATGTGTGCTGCCTTTATTAGCACAAATGCGTGCTCTAAAAAATTTAAACTAAAAAAAAATTATTATTAAATATTAGCGTTTCAGTCCATGACTTACTTTGAAGTTAGTTTATATTATGTTAGTAATTATGTTCAAGTGTATACATCAATTTTGTCTTTTAATTTAATCGAAAATATAAAAACTATAATAAAAACTAATATATATAATTAAAAAATGGACTATATAAAAAGTGAAGTATAAGAATATAATTAATACGTATATCTGATGAACTAATTAAAAAGTTGCGTATTTGAATACATTTCCAATATGCCTAATTTACTTAGAATACTATAAAAATTGGCTTACATTTTTTTTAGCAGCGATATTGATAAATTGTGTTAATATTATGATTGATCACCATCAATGAGGAATAATAATTATCTAAAATTTAATGCGATGGACGTTGCATCCGCGGGCAAGTTTACCAATGTAGTATATCGCATGGGGATAATACTGTAACAGTCGACAAGCCATTATCAGAAACACTATTTCCCTCGAAGCACTCGCACGCGCGTGCTTTTATCATGATTATGTCTCTTGAAATGATACTACACAAGAAATATCTATTTATCTTATAAAAAATCTATATTATCATCAAAATTTAACATCATTGTTAGTATTTTATTGTAATTTTTATATGATTATAATATTTGGTATTCTATGATGTTATGTTTATTAATATTACTCCAAGTAAAATAGAATTTACTATATTTATTATAAAAAATATAGTATATTCTAAGTACATTTGCACTATATAACGTGGAAATATTATAAATATAATTAGACAAATTTTATAATAAAATTAATGTAATTAAAAAATATTAATGTTATGATTCTCGATTAAAAAAAGTTTTTAGTATTATAAAAATTGATTTTTCTATTATCTTTATTCTTAAAATTGTTATATAATATTTTATATCTCAAGGGTTCATAAATAAAGTTTTTGGAACTTTGTAATTCATCTTTATTTAAGTTTAACATGTTGGGAAAGACTCGTTGGTTATATCAGTAACACGGTTATCATTATTCAGTAAAAAATTGAAAGAGCAAAATTAGCAAGATGCAATTTTACTCACGTATATATGTGTGATAATATATAGTGATATATGATATATTATTTTTTTGAGTTTTATTTTGTTGATAACTAACTGGGCCTACTGCGTAAATTTAATTGTGAAATTGAATATTTATAAGCTGTGACCCTACAACCAAGCAGTTTTTTTCACCGGTTGTCTCTAGCTAACCTCACTCTTTGTGACATTCTTTTTGTACGAATTGGAGTTATATTTCTACTTCGTGAGCTTTTCAACTTCGTGGTCTTCAATTGGTGACACCTTAGACAACATTCCCCAGGAAAATCAAATTGTTTATCATTTTTTAATATTTCCTGGAAATAAATTATAAACGCGCTCACACATACCCACAAACACTCGGATCCAACACACATTATCAACACGTACACCTACAGTCACGGTAACCTCTGGGCTAACCTTCATTTTGTGTCGGTTTGACCAACCTCGTATAGCTTTTGAAAACCCTAGTGTCTTGGTAATTGTGTTTCGAAAGACACTTGATTGTGTTAATACACCACGAATTGAAATGTATTACGCGCATATACTCAACCTGATCGAGATTGATGATGTCAAATTCTAACGAATGCTTTGCCTGACACGGTGTCATTAAACCATCTCAGAAGAGGGTATCTTGCGAGAAATGTAAAACTGCTTACCACATCAACTGCTCTAAAGTTATTTTGGTGCTCCCAAATGGGTCTTTTGACCTGTGCTGTAGTAAGAGTAAATCATCGTCGTCATCTATTACACCTAAGAGACCGATTGTCATGGAAGCTCTGGATAAATATTTTGATGGACTATCCCAGCAGATTCTGACATGAAAAGAAGATCTCAAGAGCGAGCTTTTGACTATGAAAAATGAATTGATATTTCTCCATAACGAAGTTGACGACTTGAAGGAACGTATTTCAACCTTAAAGTCAGTTAGATCCTCAGAGTTTGAAAGAGCTCAAGAACAGCCGAATTTTCTTAGTAAACTTGAAGATGAAGATGAAGAGCGAGCAACATTATGATATATAATTTTGAGGAAAATCATTCCGAAAACCTGAATGACGTGTCTGCAATAAACAAATTGTTCTCCTCTATCAGCACTTCATCTGCTGTATCAGTTCATCGTTTCGGTCGTTTAGTGGAACAGCAACCACGCCCTCTCAAGATTTGCTTTAACTCTGTATCGGAAGCAAAGGGACTCTTTGCACATAAATCATGCTTTCTGAAATCTAATCTAAAAATGACTACTGACAATACTGCCAATCAACAGAAATATCTTCGATTATTGCGAACTGAACTGAATGATAAAAATTGCTGAAGGTGAACACGATATCACCATTAAATACAAGGGGGACAATCCTACAATCGTCCCGCTACGATAAAACACTTGAATCGAGAGTTTACTTGTATGAAAAACAACTGATATAACTTTACCGTTTTTTATCAAAATGTACGTGGTCTTCACACAAAACTTGTTGACTTGCATGATTTTGCGATTCAATCCGACTATGATGTTATCATACTTGTAGGAACCTGATTACATGACAGTATATCGAATATGGAATTGGGTCTTTCGGATTATGATGTATTCCGTAGTGATCGTCCATTCCGCGGTGATGTGTTGATCGCCACTCGTCGACGACTAAACTGTCAAAACATTTACTAGAAAATTGTAACTTCGATATAATTACGGTAAGTTGGAGGTTCCTGATATAACTTATCATTTTATCTGCGATTTATCTCCCTTCATTATCAGCAACACTGCACTATACCTCTCTGATAGACTTATTTGAGACTTCACTTCCCATCATTCTAAGTTGTTCATGTTGGGAGACTTCAATCTTGCCAATGTTACATGGAACACTGATCATGATACTTCATCCTTTTCATCATATCTTTCCATAATGAATCCCACATTGCAGGCTGCCACAGAACTTAATAACTTTTCTAACTATTTTAACTTCTTACAATATAATCATATAACTAATAGCCATAACAATATTCTTGACCTACGTTTTTCCCGTAAACCTGCCCTCTTTACAGTCAATGACAACATATTACATCTTCCAATTGATAAATTTCATCCCCCTTTTATACTTGACATTCAAGTCTCTAATCTCTCTGAGACCTATACCCATAATCATCTCTCATCAACATATTTTAATTTTAAACATACTGACTATACTGACATGAATATCCTTTTTAACTCTCTTGACTGGTCCCTAATTTTATCACATACTAAGCTAGACAATTGTCTTACTAACTCTTACAATATTATTTATTCTGCTATTAACTCCTTCGTTCCCCAAACAAAAACTAGCTTATACGATTGTTTTCCTGCATGGTATAATAGAACTTTGAACTTTTACAATTTTGAAAAGAAAAGACTACATAAACTTTACAGAGAAACAAGAGCCAATTCAGATTACAAAAATTATGCCCAGAATGTATTCAAAGTTTCTTTTTCTCAACAATCCCTAATCCAAAACAATTTTTCAAATATTTCAAATTTCTTTTCGCCATCACAAAACTCATTCTGATATTGAAATAGTCAACCTATTTGCTTATAATTTTGGTTTAACTTACACTGGAAACAACCTAGCTATGTGTTTGATCTTCCTCTTCCTCATAACCCTCCAAACTCGCAACATGACAATTTACATAACCTTTTTATTCCATTAACAGAAATTTATAATGCTCTATCATCGTTAAAATATAATAGTAGTACAGGTTCAGACCGGATTCCCAACACCTCCTGGAAAAATACTAATACTTACTTCCTATTTATATCCTTTTTAAGCGACCTTATTCGAAGATAACGTTCCTGACCAATGAAAAATTAGTATATTCACCCAATTCACAAATCCGGTACCAAATACAATGTCACTTATTATCGTCCAATAGCTATCATAAACGTCATCATTAAAATGTTCGAGGAAATAATCACTAATAAAATCCGTCTCTTCATTGAACAAGCGCTTCTTGAAAATTAACACGGTTTCCGTCGACATCTATCAACATCCTTCAACCTTGTTGACTTTATCAGATACTTATTCAACAATTTACATAACAGACGACAGGTCGATTTGATATACACCGACTTATCTAAAGCATTTGATAAAGTCGACCACTCTATTATTCTCAATAAAATGACAGTACTCGATTTCGAGTCATCTTTTATACTTTGGTTGAAATCGTATCTGAGTGATAGAAAATGCATGGTTTATATAAACTCAACATTATCAAATGTCTATCTTGCTACATCGGGCGTACCACAATGATACCACCTAGGACCATTATTGTTCAACGTTTTAATAAACTATGTATTAACAAAAAATAAATTCTGCCATATTTTAATGTACGCGGACAACGTTAAACTTTATCATAACGTGGTTAATGTTGATGATGCTATCAACATACAATCAGATGTGGACAATGTTGCTGACTGGTGTACTGTAAATAACTTAATACTCAATGTTCCTAAATGTAAAGTCATAAATTTCATGCGTAGACGTCACACCATTCAGTATTCATATACTATTGCCAGCACCGTGCTAGATAACGTTCATATTATATGTCACCTGGGCATTCTTTACTCATCAAACGGTTCTTTTAAGCAACGCATTATCATGATAACCGCAAGTGCAATCAAAAGTTTGGGCTTCATTAATCAAAATAGCGGTCAGTTTAAATACTCTGAAACGTACAAAACTCTATATAGTTCCTTAATGAGAACAATTGTTGTATACGCTTCTGTAGTCTGGTCTCCGCATTGTGAAAACGATATTCTGGCTTTAAAACTTATTCAACGCCTCTTTTTGAGGAATTTTGCACGTAAAAGTGGTATTCAAATTGACCGTTTTGATCATGATCAGCCATGTGACACTGATGAACTGAAGCATATAAAAAGGTGAACTTCTTACAAGCCCATTCAAATATAAGTGCTGCAAGCGTTTTTGTCAATAAAGAGTTGATTATTACAAAACCTAACCTAATATAAAAAGACAATAATAGTTATTTAATTAAAGTTTGCCTTTTAGTTATAAACCATCGATTGATTTGTAAATAATTTCGTTTCTCTTATGCTAAATTTTAATATGTGAATCATATTATCAATTCGAATTGTTGTTTTAAATTTGGTTATGTTTCATCCCCATGATCAAAGCCTTATTTGAACTGTAGCCAACTTCACATGAGGCTTTATTATGTACAAGAAAAGTATAGTATCACTGGGCAGATGATGATTTGTTGGCTCTTTATAATTTATGTAATATTGCGATATTGGAAAAGAGGCGCCAACTTGCTGATCTCTTAGTGTTATATAGATTTCTTAATTATAATCTTCACTTACCATAACCTCTCATTACTTTAAAACAATATCAAATGACGATCCATATTTCAACCATATTCACAAGTAAATATAAATCCAATCTGTATAATGATTCTATTGAAAGAATACTGCGCTTAAACAACAAATTACTATGTAATTCTAGTGTTTTTGCACTATCGTTCAATGAATTTTCTTCGATCTCTCTTTGTATCATTTCTCATCGATAAATTTCACGGTTTAATAATTATTTTTTTCTTTAATGTAAAGAGTAATTCCCGTTCACTCTTAATAC